>WPIO01000018.1:1450000-1467500 GCA_009760855.2 Cristatella mucedo | reverse complement strand
AGTGTGTGCACATAATGCATGTGCATGCACATAATGCATGCAGGCCCGAGCACCCTACTAAGTTGCGCAGCCTGTACTTCACTAAACCGCAGGCATCCTTTGTCGGTGCTTCCATTGCAGCCAGTTGCAAAGCACGTTTATGAAGATTTAGTTCTCTTAGGGTGCTCTATATATGATCTATTAGTATTTGTACTACTAGCCTACACGCTTCCATCGATAGCGTGACATCAACTTGAGATATTAGTGAGTGCAGTGACCTATTAAAATGACCTGCTAAAGAGGCTCAGCACAGGCTTAAGAGCAGCTCAGATCTCGCTCTAACTGATAAATGAGAAACGATTACACTCTAAACACATGAGTCGTGACAGCGTTCTTGTAGACACAGTTTCCCTCAGCTGATGTTAGAGTTTTAATTAAATGCAGAGTGACCAAATGGATCTGATTCGAATATAATCTATCATGCCCCGTGAAAGCTATACAAATAACAGTGAGAGTTTCTCATAGCCACTAGTCTAATACCAGTGAGAGTTTCTCATAGCCACTAGTCTAGAAACGTTGTAAACGAGAAGTAGAACACAGTCATGTGCTGTGTATCTATAGCGAGTGCAGCCTTTCTTGCCGGGCTAACAGGCTTGTGGGATCTACCAGTGATCTGGTAGACAGCAGGGCAGGCAGCTGATATGTAGACATTCGTAGCTGAAACTACATTTGAATTCACAAAGCTGCAATCAACGCGAAATGCAATGAAATATCTCTGGTCAACAGAAAATATACCATAGGGCTTTCAGGAGTTGAGCCTTCCTCACTAGGTAAGGAGTGGGTATTACATTAGCTCACACGGTTTGGCCGGCAAGTAGCTCAGCTAAAAGCCAGATACAGCAGGGTCAGTAGCAGAAGCCGCAAAGCGGCATGAACAGCAACAACATCGTTACCAAAGGTCGCAGAACAAAAAGCACCTGCAGGCAAGCAGATGCAACTGCAAGAGCAGCAGCAGCATTAGCTGCAATGCTAGCACAGGCAGCAATAACTGATGCAGGGACTAAAGCTAAGCAGCAGCAGCAAAAGCAGCAGCAAAAAAAACCGAGGCACAAGCAACAGAAAAAGTAGGAGTTAAAGCAGTAGCAGCAGAAGCAAAGAAAGAAACTGCAACAACATGTCATTACGTAAGAATTGTATGAGCTGCACAATGTAAGGCATGCAGAACAAAAGCTTGAGTCGATAACAGTCGTTAAGCTCAGGAATGGAACAGCAAATTTATGTTTCATAGAGGAGCTGAGGGCACGAGGTAGCTAAACTGGCGAAGCAGTTCAGCTATGTATGAAGGAGCCAAGCCGTGGTGGGCCTTGTGGGTCAGTGTAAGAACTTTACTCTGCATCTGTTCATCAACCGGAAGCCATTAAAGCTGCTCCAACAATGGAGACACAGGTCAAACCTCCGGGACTCAGTAAATAGCCTTGCAGCCATATTTACTACCAGCTGCAGTGGTGGCCTATTGGCTTCACTTGATACCCCAGCCAAAATCGAATAGCCCTAATCTAGTGGAGAGAGAACCAGGGAGACAGTTAAATCTCTGCAAAGCACCATGGTAGAGAGTCCCTAATCTTAGATGGAGATCGGAATTGATGGCTAGCTGTGGAGGTGGCCTTTGTGATGTCAAAGTACAATATTTAGGGAACAGCATCCAAATTCCGAGCGTGATCACACAACAGCTGATTTGTGTGACCAACCATCTCTTTAACCACTCCCAGGTAAGCTCCTTACCTAGTGATCATTGTGATAATCTAACAGATAGCTCATCTTGATACTTTGTCGACGAGATAGACAAGATCATGTCCCCCAATAACATGCAGCACCACAGTGTCTACATTCACAGAAGTCACGAGTGACCTCATTCAATAGTTCATATCCCAATCAAAGACTTCAACTATTCCTCTGGGCCCTATTACCACAGTCATGATTTCATGATGCAAAGATCTGCTGCTCCCATGCAAGACTAACATAATACATATTTCATTAGCCTCAGATTATGTCTCAGCACCTTTCAAAACAGATGTAGTCAGGCCAGTACTCAAGAAAATAACACTAGACCAAGATAACTTTAGCAACTTCAGCCTGGTCTCCCTTCGGCCAATCCTACCAAACACACTGGAAAGAGTAGTGGCAAACCAGCTAAACACATATATTAAAACTTCAAACCTGACAAGTGGGTTCCACACTGGCTTCAGCACAACACACTCCACCAAATCTGCATTGCTTCACGTGTATACCAACCTACTTGGGAATCCAGACTTTGATAGAGTATCACTGCTTGTTTTAATCGATCTTGTGGTAGCTTTTGACACACTCGATCAACACGTCACTCTTGAGCGTCTTTCATCTCGCCTGGGCATCAATGGCACTGGAATGCAATGGTTCATGTCCTATCTCAGCAGGGGACTCCAGAGTATTGATGTGAACGGCCGAAGATCATACGAGGAACCTCTGAAGTATGAGATGCGTCAGGGCTCTGTGCTTAGTCCGGTTCTTTTCACGGTTTATACTCTCCCTTGCCGGTGTGATTCCTAGGCACACTATAGGCTTTCACTTTCCTCCAGATGACACTCAGTTGTCCTTCGGTTTGATCCATCCTAACTCTTCAGCACATGGAATTCTCTCAACCTCCTTGCTGTGTGTATTGACGACATCCCTAAATGGATAGCAACCAACGTTCTTACTATAAGTAATAATAAAACCAACACATTTGTTAAAGGCACGCCAAATGTAATTCAGAAATTGGAAACATAACGCTCAAAATCGGCCCTACCAGCAGATCTTCTATTGAATCTGAACAAAATCTATTTGCCCGGTTTTAAAGTGACCTTTCATTAGACGACCGAAACAGCTCTGCAGTCAAGTCTGCTTCCTTCAGCTACATAGTTTAATAAATTACAGCTATATACAATCGGTAAAATTTGCCCTTCTTTAGATGGATATATCACATCTGAGTTGGTTCACGCATTTATGAAATCCAGTGACTTCGTAACACACTGATGGCTGGTGTACCGGCCTGTACATTCAGGCAATTACAGCTGGCAAAAAACTCTGCAGCTATGCTTGTCTGTCGTGAGCCTCGCGGTTGCTACATCACACCAATTCTCGACGACCCGAACTGGCTCCCAGTCAAGCAATGCATCGACTTCAAGGTATTTTCGTTCATTTTTAGGCCACGTCATTCTCTGGCTCCAGCTTACCTATCTGATCTACTCCTCCACCAGGCTATATATCATACCACCCACTTTTCTGAATCTAATCATTTCGGTATACAATGTATGTACTTCAAATCCTTTATGGAATGTGATGTAATATAATTTATCTCCGTCTGTAACTCTACAAAGTCATAAAGACCATGTTGGTGTTACGCAGAAGAATTTTGTATAGCACACTCACAGGCTAAGCGGCTTTCGGTAAGCATTCGGTAGCCAACAGACTTCGTCTCACGCAATGAAGAGAAAGTGGGAACCATAGCAGAGTCAGGAGAGCAGTTGAGGTAGTGAGTAGCATGGAAGTAGCAGCTCAGCACCACTGAAAAGGATGAGCCATAGTCTGCGGTAGGAGAGTAGTTGTCGTTGGTTAGGAATTGTGAAAGTGAGTTCCACAGTCTAGGACCTGCAGAGCTAAACCTTCTGTTGCCAACAGTCTTTAAGTGGAGGAATGGAATAGCTAATTTATTGTCCACACAGGACCTGACGGTGCGAACAGGCTGAAACTTGAATCTTCAGCAGTTCAGCTAGGTACGAAGGAGCCAAGCCGGGCCGGTCTTGTGGGTCAGCATAAGAACTTTGCTCTGTATCCATCGCTCAAACGGCAGCCATCCTAACTCTTTTAGCAAAGGAGACACGTGCTCAAACCTCTGGGACTTGAACACTAGCCTTGCAGCCATATTCTTAGTCAGCTGCAGTGGCCTAATAGCTTTCTTTTGTAGCCGAGCCAAAAGGGAATTAAAATAATCAGGCCGAAACTGAACTAAGGAGCTAGTTAGTTTTTTTTGCAAGCAACTGTGGGAGACAGCTTCTAATCTTGGATAGGGATTGGACATGAAGGCTTGCTGTAGAAGCAGTCTTCTGAATGAAGCTTTAAAATTGAGGCAGCTGTCGAAAACGACACCTAAATTTTGAGCACGCATTGATGGTCGCACAATAGCATCACCTATTAGAAGAGAAAAGCCTTTTAATCCAGCCACATGCTTAGGGTGTCCTATGAGAAGCAGTTCAGTTTTATTGTCATTTAATTTCAGGGAGTTTTCTGACATCCAGGATCGAATACCGTCAAGGCAAGCACTCAGCTTCTCGGTTGCTGCATCAGATTCCGACGGTTTGAATGACAAGTAGAACTGAGTATCGTCAGCATAAAAGTGATATCCTATTCCATGGGCCTTAATCACTTTTCCCGGAGGTTGTGCATACATGGAGAACAGCAAGGGACCGAGTACAGACCCTTGAGGGACTCCATAGGTGATCCTTCTCGTGTATGAGACTTGACCCCCACACGACACGGATTGAACACGATCAGACAAGTACGATTTAAACCAAGCCAGTGCTTTAAACCAAGCCAGACCAATCGTTGTTCTCAATCGTTCTAGCGGAACATCTTGATCAATGTCATCGAAGGCAGCAGACAGATCTAGCAGAGCTAGGGCAGTGATGAAGCTGAAATCCTTCTATTTATCGCAACACTCTGTGGTTTCCTGTGATTCATCCTTTGTGTGGTTATGTGTGATGGCACCGTGGATTCTACCACTAACCTTGTACATATCTCCTCTAAATATGTTACGCTTGTTGACATTGAACATGTTACCACTAACAATTCGACCATTTTTATTCGGCAATTATTATGTAAAATACTAGAAGTAGATTAAGTTCTCTGCAGGTGCTATACAAATATATTACTATTATTTATTTTATTACACCATCACCTATTGGAAGAGAAAAGTCTTCAGGAAGTATTTTTTCGCACAGCCCAGACCAAATTGATCTGGCTCTGCACTGAAACTGGAGCCTCTGAAGGCGCAATAGAAGGGGAGGATAAAGATTGGGCCCAGGGTGTTCCCACAGCTTCACTTAATCCTGACGATTTTAGGCCAGCTCATTGCTGCAGATGCAGTGCACAGCCTCTTGCCCACAAGTAGTCGCATCACCGTAGCCAAGATTGTTAATGCTTAACTAAACAAACGTGGTTTCTCCCGTGTCTTTCAAATCGGCCATCCCTGGACCGATACTCAGCCTGTATTGGATGCAGAAGTCAATGTAAACTATCGCCCAGTTTGCCTTCTTTCTTTTTAACCAAAGATGCGTGAAATTGTTTTTGCTAAGCAGCTGATAGCACACACGAAAATAATGAAATTTCAGAATAATTGCAATCGGGGTTCAAGCACAGCAGTCCACTTAAACTGCCATCCTTCCTGTAACTAATGACATCGTTTGCAGCAACGATGATGAGAATATCACTGATCGAACTATGCTAGATCTATCTGCGACCTTCGACACCATTGATCACGATACACTTGCCTTGCACACATTCAATTCTGAATATCACAAATTTACTTAAACTATGTATACAAATATATACTATCTAACTAGAGTTTCTTTAGACTATACGATTAAAAAAAAGCTGCTGCTCATGGGTCACCCTTAGCGTGTGGCTGGATTAGAAGGCTCTGCTCATCTAGTAGGTGATGCTGTCATACCAGCATCACTTTGTGCTCGGAACTTCGGTGTCGTCTTCGACAGCTGCTTTCATTTTGAAAGCTAAGTTAAGAAGACTGCTTGCACAGCTAGCCATCACGTCCGATCCCTATTTAAGATAGGGAACTCTCTTCCATGGTGGCTTTCAAAAACACTAACTAGCTCCTTAGTCTCGGCTAGATTATTGCAATTCACCTCTGCCAGGGCTACAGAAAAAACTTGCCACTGCAGATTTTAATCAATATGGCTTCGAGGCTTAGCTAACTAATCCCAGAGGTTTGACCATGTGTCTCCTTTGTTGAAAGTGCTAGGATGGCTGCCGGTTGATCAGGGGATGCAGAGCAAAATTTTCACCTTGACCTACAAGGTCAGCCATGGCTGGGCACCTTTCTACCTAGTTGAATTGCTGCACCAGGTTCAGTCTCCTAGTGCTCCCAAGTCCTAATAAATTAGCTGTTCCATTCGTCAGCTTTAATATCTTGGCGACAGAGGCCTTTACTCTTCTGGTACTAGTCTGTGAAACTCAATTCCGCAATTCTTACACACACTGTCGACTACTCTCCTGCAGCCTACTAAGGTACATTCTTTGCAGCAGTTCTGAGCTGCTACTTCCATGTTACTCACTAACCTCAGCTGCTCTCCTGAAACAACTATGCTTCCCACTTTCTTTTTGTTGCGTGAGATGAAGTCTGTTGGCTACCGAATGTTCACCAAATTTTCACCTAGGCTGTGATTTCACAATACAAAACTCTCCTGCATAACACCCACACAGTCTTTGTGACTTTGTGAAGTTACAGAGGCAGATACATTATATTAAATTAAACCTTCAAGATAGATCATTTGCAGCAGACCTTACTAAATACTTGCTTGCTCTGCATGCTGATAGTAGAGAAAGTATAAGTCACAGTCTGCTGATACAGATGAGCTCCATCTTGGCACAAGAACCATACTGGCTATCAATGAGCTTGCACCAAGCAATTATGAGTTGATTGGTGCAAGTCAGGAACTCCAGCCCAGGTCAAAACTGTGAGTACGTCAACCCAAGACTAAGACTATATGGCTGGCCGCATAGCCTTGGAGCACTTCGACAAACTAGAGCCCCATCCACCCATGGCTTGTGTGCATCGCCAGTACATTTCGGAACTTTTGAATACCACTCTCAACAGAATAAGGAGATATTGAAGCCATTGGGAAAAGAGGAAAATAAAACATCAATAGCAATTTTAAAATTATATGACTTTCTCAGTTTGGATAACGTATAGCTAATTGGTATCACACGATCCAAACTGAACTAGCATTGACCGTACCGACTATTGAGCATCTATTGGCAAACCGTGCTAGCCTTGCAGTGAACTAAACTATGAAGAAGCCCTAGTACTCGACAATGCTTGCTGACTGTAATGTAATAAAATGTATCTCTGCCTGTAACTCGAAAAAGCCACACAGACTATGTGGATGTTGTGCAGGGGAGTTTAATGATGGGCAATGCTTGCTGGATGACATCAGGAACAGCAGCCAAAGTTCAGGTATGCCATTCAAGTAGCCACAGGGCTGCACTAGCACAGCACAAGGTTGGCATGCAGCTTCTTCTATGTCAGATTCTAGCCCAGCTGCATAATTAAGTTGCTGAAAATATATTTTCCTGGCTTAGTTAAACTGATTCAAGGGTCTAATATTAGCCTCCCTAGTGACAATGGAGCCTGTGCTGCACACTGCACCATTTTTGGGCAGAAAACGAGGTATTCCGGCAGTGGCTCAAACCGGAGCTGGAAACCTGACAACTTTATCCTCTCAAAACTCCCAGACGCATCTGCAGCCCAGGGCCAGCTGGTACTGGCCTCTTCTATCAGAGAGCACTAGACCAACCGGTAAGATATAACGAGGTAGAGCCATGGCCAAGCCGGGAATCCCGAGCCGAATCATAATCCTAGAGCTGAACTTTTATGAAGAGCTGGCTACTTACCACTAAAAACTAATGTAGCCAGCCACATGCCTAATAATAATAGTAATAATAACATGCGACTTAATCTCTTTCTAGACAGTTTAAACTTGCTGTAAAGCAGAGGTCGGTAAACGTTTCGGACTTCTAGGCCATTTCCTGAGGTTAAGAAGGCACACTAGGCCAGATAAAACTATGCCCACTTCTCTGGGTCGAAGGAGTTGGCATGGCCAGACAGCCAACAAACTGTTGCAACTGACCCACCGATGAGCTCACCAATTATAGGGGTTAAAGTTTATCATCCCTCCACCGGTCAGGCACTTCTGTTTCATAAAAGCACCTAATCTTAAGCAGTCTAAAAATAAACACAGGTAGCAGCTCGAGGTGCAACCAGCAGCAATGGGGTGGGGAACAAACCTAGACAATGCAATTAAGTCGAATCCAGCAATAAATAACTGGGTGGGGGCATCAGGCCAGACCAGAGTGCTACCTAAACCTCCGGCATTCAGAACTATCAATCCTAATGGCAGGAGTTTTCCTAACTCTGATTTAACAGCCTCTTTTGTGTAGTGACAGAAGGGCCTTATCACCACAGCTTGCAGTGGCAATAAAGGATCGCCCACCACAGGATTCGAACCCACAACGATTCCGAGGTCGTGAAAAGCAACAGCCTTATCTAGTGAGCCATCACGGCTCACACCTGTGCTGTAAAGGAAGCTTGATTAAATGGTTAGTGTGGGTATTCTACAACCAGAAACGTTCATAGTGAGTGGTTTCTGGAAGCCCTAGCTTCAGGGCATGCTACTGGCTAGATGGAGAGTGAGTCCGGCTAGCCAGGGTCTCGAGGGGCTCGGTGGAAGTTTGGCTGGCCAGCTCGGCCCATCCTGTGACTGGCTGCCCAGAGCATAATTAGTGCTTGACTACCCAAAGCTACTTGTGTGCTTGGCAGCCAATTTTGCAATAGTTCCAACCAGCCTATCAGAACTGCTCCCTAATCAGACCAGGCATCATAACAGCTGCTCTCTCTTCTGACTCAAGCTGTTTAGCTGTGCCTCGAACCAGCCTCAAATCCTATGCTGAGAGTTAAGCTTCGAAATCCTGGATCTCACTCCAATGAAAGCAACCACATCCCTCTTGAAGACTTGACATTAAAACAAAATCTTAAGATGCACCTGTTACTCACATCATGCAATAAAAAATCCTAGGTGCTTAACCAACCTCTTTTTGTATTGAGACAGAAGAGCATTGACGGCTATCACCACTGCTTGCAGTGGCAATTAAGGATCGCCCACCACAGGAATCGAACCCGTGACCTCGGATCGAGGTCATGAAAGCAACCACCTTACCTAGTGTGCCATCACGGCTCATGCAATAGATTGATGTGAACTGTCTTTGCTGTGCTTATGCCTGCTGAGAATGTATGTTATCACTGATCAAATTGACATGCTTTCCTCTACGCAGCTCAAGTTAAGTTCCTAGAAAGAGACTTATTTCTCTGAGGGCATTAAGCAAATGTATTTTTACTATTATCCTGGTTTACTTACTTGAAGCATAAAATTAATTTGTTGTTGAGGTCCTTAAGATGGTAGCTTTTCGGACTGTTCTAGACGAGCAGCCAATGTATATATCAGGAGAGAAATAATCCGAGCTCTGAATTTCTATTTCTTCGGAGGTGAAATCTATAGAAGAGCTGGTGAGTGCGAATTTCTCAAACATAGGCATCGGCATCTTCAGCAGCAACCTGTATCATTTACGGTACAGTCCAGCTAAGTTGTCTGCTGTACTCATGGTTCCGGAGAAACAGTAATAGTAATAGTAAGTAGCTCCACGGTGCTCACTTGAGTTCTCTCAAAGGTGATCAAGAACGTTTGCATCAATTGCTTGGATACGTCAATGCTTAGCCGAGGAGCTAGAGCAGACATTCAAATCTAGAAGGGTCTGATGGGAGTTGGCAAATGACTGGACCGCACCTTGGTTACTTGCAGTTGGCAAACAGCAGGCTCTGTTTGCGCCTGTAGGAAAAAGACCAGGGTCTTTTGGTTGATTTAGATGAGCATGTGCACAGAGATATGTGATTGGTTTAACGAAGATATCGTCGAGCTAAGAAAGAAAGACCACGAGCACAAACGCGATTTGCCCCCAAAGGAAAGCTGAAGAACATTGTGTAGGAATAGATCTCCCGGAAAGTCGGCCAAACTTATTCAGAACTGTAAGGTAGAGGCCACCAGGCAAGCGATTCACATGTTGCTGGCCTTTGTGATCAAGGCCACACGCAGCAAAGGCTAGAGTTAGTATTGTCTCCTCAGTCATTCCAGGGTGGTTATGACTTGACCGCATACCTTTCTGCTTTTTGGTCGCTTCTCGTGCAGTCTAATGCCCTCAGCGATCTGTAGCAGTTCTCAGCACAAGCCATTGGATCATGGTATACAATTAAAATTATGATATATGTGTAGCACAATTAGAGAGCCAATACTGGTACTAACCCCTTCAAATACCCTCTAGAGGAAGGAGACACGTGTGCTCACTTATATGCTGCCCAGTAGTTGTGCAAAAATTGTCAGTATGTATAAGCAAATATCAGACAGTTCACACTGAAGAGCAAGTGCTGGGAGGAAGATGTTAGTTGGTAGCTTATTTTCATATGTTGGCAAGCCAAGGGACGGCACAGTGTCAGTTATTAGCGAGTTCTATCAAGCTCTTTTTAATATACGGCCTGCAAGTGCAGACTCGAAAGGATGAGTATCACAGCTAGACGACCAAAGGGCTGCTACAAGCACAGCTAGATGACTCAAGACAATGGAGTAACTGGCTGTCAAAATGAAATCGAGCCTAATTGGTGAAGGTGCTGCCTCAATACTAGTTCCATCTAGCTGAAAACTCTAGCGACTGTTGTTCTAGATCGAGCAAAAGCCAAGGTTTTTCTGGCATCGATGAACACCCGTACAGGTTAACCTGCGTGAGTTTGGAACCTATACGACTGACAAGTACCGGTTGGGCATTGCACGAAGGCTTCCAGCTGGCAAAATTCTGGCAACTTCTTCTGAAATGTGAGGACAGCTTGGCGACAGAGACCTGAAAACAGCAGTTCCGACTTTGCTATTAGTGGTAGTGCTTGCAGGCTGCAGCAAGGTGGCTACAGTAGAAATCCAACAAAGCCGGAAACAGGCAGGCTGTGCTGTGTGATTTTCTTGCATTGCTGCATCTGGGTGCGGATCTGGCAGTTCGTCAGTGCTGCCAAGCTAAGTCCTTCTATGGTCTAATAGATGCTGGACCCCTGGATCCACAGTGCCGGACAACTTCAAGGGCTTGTCAGCTTCGGTCATTTGGCAACAAATACAATAATCTAAACGGCTGACTTGCTTAAGCCCTGACGATGAAAGCTGCTGGCTGGCGTCAGACTCCAGCCAGATGTTGCAGCTCGTGAGAGGAAGGGCCTTGTAAGTCCTGCCAGTGTGCACCCCATCTTCCTTAGTACAGTCACGGTATAAGGCATGGGCATTAGCTTCTCTCAGTAGCTATGCATCCATCTAATGAGCTCAGCAGAATCCCCAAATGCAATTTGGCGTAGCAAAAATTAAGAGCTGTTCCAAATAATAATAATGATAATAATAATTCACTTGATAAAGCGCCCTCAGAGAACTTAATCTCTCTTTAGGCGCTTTACATTTGCTGTAAAGTCCAAAGATGCAAGAATAGGAGCTGTCGATGTAGCAGCTTGACAATACCAGGTGTGAGGGCCAGGCAGCTGACCCTGAGCTGCTGCACCATTCACTCGATGGCCCAGGGGAGGTGGGGTGGGGGAGAGAAGAAAGATCTAGCACTTGCACGGCTTCAGGCTTATTTCTGGCAATGCAACCTCCTGCCTCCTAATTCGACAGCCTGGCATCGGTGTGCCAGGCCTCACCTCCCTGCTTGCCTAACTGAAGCCGATATACTCTTTTGTGGCTGGAGCATGATGTGCCTGCCTCATTACCACAAACTGTGAGTTCCTTTCAGTCGCATTGGATCTCTAAATGCCATGCCTGCACTGGTTCCTAGACTCTCGACAACAAGAGAAGCAAGCTGCCCTCAGGGCTGCAGCAGCTCAGGAATTCGGTAGGAGCTTTGCAAAAGAAGTCCTAACAAGAACCACAACCAGCAGGTGGTTTATGTCCAGAATCCGACTCGGGGCCAAAGCTGAAAGGACTGAGCTCCCCCTCTGCTTAGCTCTTTATGCTGTTAGTATAGCACTGAGAAGTGCTCAGGTGCACATTATATGGTCTGATTGGAGTGGCTATCATTCAACTGATGGAGTCGGCCCACAGTCTACCAACGATATAGCAGGCCCACAGTCCAGCTAATAGGCCCCCCCCAGCACGTAAGTCTGGTGGTGCAGTACTGCTTCAGCAGAAGAAAAGACCCCGAGCATTGAGAAGCCGCCTTGCAGGCAACCGGAGAGACAGGGGACCGGCAAGGTGGCATCCGGGCCCGGTATGGCTGCCCGACCGATCATGCTCAGCTGAATACTGGCAAATATTTATGCATGTCGAGATCACAGGTTTGGGCAGGGCTCCTTTACCTTGAGGCTGGCCACTTGAGCTGGCCACTTCTAGGGCAGCTGATTGGCCGAAGCAAAAGAAAAACAGCATCTGCCGTGCACAATGCCACAAGAAGAGATAAGACCCTATTCGAAGATAACAATTCCACCCGAGAGGGAGAGGAGACGGAGAGAGAAAGTAATACAACTTCAAAACGAGACAGGGGAAAGGGGGAGAGAGATATAGAGAGGGAGACAGCGAGAGGGAGGAGTGAGAGAGAGAGAGAGAGAGAGAGAGAGAGAGAGAGAGAGAGAGGGTAGACGAAGCCAGAGTGAGGGGATGAGTGAAAGAGTGGGGGAGAGAGGAGAGAGAGGGCAGAGAGGGGAGAGAGGGGGAGAGAAGGGGAGAGAGGTGGAGAGAGGGGGAGAGAGGGGAAGAGAGGGGGGGAGAGAAGGGGAGAGAGGTGGAGAGAGGGGGAGAGAGGGGAGAGAGGGGGAGGGAGGGGGAGAGGGGAGAGAGGGGGAGAGAGGGGGAGAGAGGGGGAGAGAGGGGGAGAGAGGGGGAGAGAGGAAGAGAGAGAGAGGGGGAGAGAGGGGGAGAGAGGGGGAGAGAGAGGGAGAGAGGGGGGAGAGAGGGGGGGAGGGAGAGGGAGAGAGGGGGAGGGGGGAGAGAGGGAGAGAGGGGAGAGAGGGGGAGAGAGGGGAAGAGAGGAAGAGAGAGAGAAGGGGAGAGAGGGGAGAGAGGGGGAGAGAGAGAGGAGAGAGGGGGAGAGAGATAAGCAAAAAAGGGTTGGAGCCAAAGGTAGAGGCTAATGATAGCCAGGTCAAAAGAGATGCAAGGGAGACAGGCTAATAGCCTTTGGATGGACAGTTTAAGGACAGATTAGTTGACTGACAGATGGACCAACATAAGTTCAAAACAGATTCAGAGTAATAAGTTTTCAACTGGCGACATCCCGGCTTCTACATGCTCCACAGCCGACACTGGGGTAGAGTGTATCATACTGCTTGCTCCGAGAAAAATTGCGCTTCTATCGCCACAAGGGTCTAGGCAGCTATAACTACTCTGATGCAAGCACTCAGCTCAACAAAAGCGTGCATGCAATACATATTCGAAGGCTAATTGTGTGTTGGTGTACGGCCAATGCTAGTGGCAACTATACATCAAGCTATTGCCCACACAAAAGATCACACTACATAGCAGGCAGCTGAAATATGGTCAAGCAGCCCAATGGCTTTTGTCGTAACATGCACAACTATGAGGTTACAATCTTTGCTAACAGTATAAACAGCAGCATCTCCTCAGCAGCTGGTGAGTCCGGATGTCAGTAGATTGAAACCAGGGGGCTCTAAGGTGAACTAAGCTGCATATAAAGATGAGACTGCAGCTTCTATTTACAGCTAGCATTATAATGTTCATTACTGATTAAGGCACACCCATTACTTGTCATGGAAAGTCAGTGAATCTACGACTTTCCCTTCTAAAAGTGAATCTCGTGACTGTGGAAAGTGGCTGTAGCTGATGGCAGCTGTCGAGCAAATGGGGATCCTCGAACGGCTTAGCTTGGCTTCTTGGGCAACTGCTAAAAGCAGCCGGCAAGTGGCTGGCTCCAGAGCTGCACTTACCATGCCTTCAAGTGTCCTACCTGGCTGTCCTCCCTTGGCTTGGCTGTGGACAGCCTGGCTCACGGGAAGCTCAATGGTGAGCTGCACAGCTGGTATGCAGGAGAAGAGAAATCCTGTGGCTGCCGACAAAGGACGATCCCTGGCACTGCTTCATCTGCCACCAGCCTATAGATATCTCATCTGGCCTGTTGCAGCCTAGTGGGCAGGTCGTCGTGAGGCCAATCCGAGGGCATAGTGGGTAGTAGGCCTACTCCCCCTTTGCTGATTAGCCACTGTGGGGTGGGAGTGGCATATAGCCTGCTGCTAGGAGTCAATGATGTATTCAACTACCACTCAGCTGCTGCTATTGCTCTGGCAGCTGCTTCTGCTGCCTCTGCTGCTGCTGCATCTGCTGCAGCCACGACTGCTGCTAAGGCTGCAGCTTCTGCTGCTAAGGCTGCAGCTTCTGCTGCTAAGGCTGCAGCTTCTGCTGCCACCACCCCTGCTGCTACTGCTGCTGCTGCTGCTCCTAGGTATTGATCAGGGGTCTGACCGACAGGGGTCAGTCCAGAAATAAACAGGCAGGGCCCTGAAAGCCAAATTCCACATGCAGCTGAATATTGGGGAGCTGTAATGGCTCACTAGGTAAGGCGGTTGCTTTTCACGACCTCGGCCCCGAGGTCATGAGTTCGAATCCTGCGGTGCGCGATCCTTTATCGCCACTGCAAGCGGTGGTGATAGCCGTAAAGGCTCTTCTGTCGCTATACAAAAAGTGGCTGTTAAATCAGCTAGCATTTATTATTTATTTATTTAATGAGGTACTAGGCAGACCACATGAACCCGGTGGTCAAGTAACTGAAAGTGATGAGGCAGGAAGAACTTAAACAACTCGGGCTGCTCTATCGAAACTAGCAGGACAGACTTGCAGTGTTGTTACTAAGCAGACCGCTAACTAAACCTCCTTGAGCCTGTTTTCTCTAAGCACCTTTCAAATAGTTTCTAAGATATAAAACATAACCTATTAGTTCAGGCAATTCAGTAGCATTAAATCTCCATGAGCTTACCTCCTACCTTTAAATAACTACTTTGGTCACACGGATGTTGATGCACAGCAATGTGTAAGTGACTTATGGGGCATTGCAAAACGATACATTGGCCACTGAGGAAATGATTAGACGAAAAGGGTGAAGCCCGAATGCAAAAGAGAATCATGGCAGAACCGCACTGAACACTATAGCGATAAGGAGTGTGTGCCTCTGTGTGCCCAAGCTGTGGTGATAGCCCTCCTCTGTGTGCCCAAGCTGTGGTGATAGCCGTAAAGGCTCTTCTGTCGCTATACAAAAAGTGGCTGTTAAATCAGCTAGCATTTCTTTCTTATTACCCGAAACGAAAGAGCTGTTACAGAAAAACATTGATCAATCACATATAGGCACTCATCTCTCTCTCTCCCAATTCAAAATAGTTGCTCTTCTTGCCTGCACCATGAAAGTTGATACATTTATGAGAAATTCGCATGTGTTGTTTGCCAAAATAATGCTCCCAATGCCTGGAACTCACTTCCAGCTGGCCTCACGGTATTTCTTGACTTAACAACATTAAAAAAAGCTAAAATTTGATTTATCTATCACAGGATTTAGTGGGTCCATGTGATTCATCCTTTGTATGCTTATGGTTGCTGACACTGTGCATGCTACCACTAACCACATTTGCATGCTAAGCCTATGCATGTTGCCTCTAACCATGTTATGCTTGACTTTGAGTATGCTACCAGCATAATCTGGCGTGAGTGCATAGCAAACAATCAACGGGTCTGCCTTTGTAAAGCCAGAAACTAAAGCCATTTCTGGCTTTGCAGGAATCCAATCCAGATCCTGACAGGAAACTGCATAGCAAGGCAAGCCATTAACCATTCAATCATGCTTCATTCCAGCGAATGTAGAGTGCATAGTAAGAGATTAAGTTCAATAAATGGGCTATATATGTGTTATTGTGATTACTAATAATCATCAAGCTTTTAAAGACCATCTATGAAGGGGAGTATGAGCTTCCGTATAGATCTCTCAAATAAATGCAATTTTTCACTTCTCTTTGAGCATGAGATATATTTCTGTTTGCAGGCACTTCAAACAAACAAATGCATATGAGAAATGTATTTGCTAAGTTTACAAGAACCAGTCAGAACACTTCATAGACCATCCTTGAAAGATTTTAAAGAGCTACTAAGCAAATCGAAGATAGTTATCTTTTCTTGATAAATTAGACGCAACCAAAGCTGATCCAGGGCGGCAAATAAAGTCTTTCTTGCAAGCCTAGAAATAGAAGCTACTAAGCAGCCAAATCAACTTAGCTTGCATGGCTATTGGTGCTTCGCAGGCAGGCCGGCTGCTTCAAGCTGCAGCACGGTACCCTGAATGCTCTCCTAGTTGTAAGGCAAACAATTACATGTCTGGGAAATGCTTCAAGGGACCAAAGCAACTAAATCTGCAACAGCTGCGAATGACCTCAGCCTTTTACTTTTTTTCAAATTGGCTTGGCTAGCCCAGTAAAACTCATTCAGATATATTAGTCTGCTAATACGAGCGGTAGCTTACAGATAGAAGTAATAGTAAATAACAGCTGATTTGATAGTTTTATTTATATAGTAGCAGAACAGTATTGGTGGCTTTGACCCCCACTATCAGTTGAGAAAAAAAATGAAACTTCTCACTGCAAGACAGGATCCCGCGACGTGGTTTGGCTTCCTAATCCAACTTATGGCTGGCTTAAGACCCAGAAGCAACTGTGTAGCTAGCTGAATTTACTCACAAATCATGAATAAGTCTCAAAATACTTTTGCTGAACAGCACGAAGCAGATTTAATGACGCTCTAACTGAATGAAAAAACACATGCTGGCGATAATATTGAGAAGCTTTGAAATAATAAAAGCCGATTTAATACCTAGTTATCTTAAGAAGCTGGATAGAAAATGCAACTCAATTTGCATTATAAATGTGCCATTTAGCCTTTTCCCGAAAAGCCAGCCAGTATTGACACAGGCATCACCTGCTAGGCTGCTATCAATCTCAGTGATGCTGCTGCAGCAGATACCTAACGACTAGCCCAGTGGGTACAAAATATCCAAAGGGCATGCCACTAGCAGGGTTCATAAGCAGGGCATGCCACTAGCAGGGTTCATAAGCAGGGCATGCCAGTAGCAGGGTTCATAAGCAGGGCATGCCACTAGCAAGGTTCATAAGCAGAGCATGCCACAAGCAGGGCTCCACAGCAGGGCATGCCACTAGCAGGGCTCTACAGCAGGGCTTGCCACTAGCAGGGCTTTACAGCAGGGCACATTTGGTTCTGGCACCCTGGTCATTAGGAAGCTCTGCGGTGCATTCAAGAGTGAACCTGGGGGAGTTCTGGCTGCTCTGAAATATGGAAGCCATTAGCTGCTTGCTGAGCTCAGTGCAATCAGCTGATGCACGTTTCAGCTGGAAACCAAGGAAGAAGGACACTCATAAGCAAGTGAGGCATCATGGGAAGCAACACCAGCTCGTCCCCACTTCTAGATGCTCAATGCGCTTGCTTGATCTTTCAGGTATAAACATTTAAGCAGTGCAGAAGACATTTAGGTCACGACGTCCGCAAAAGCCTAGCAGGATTGAGAAGCCTCTGCTTCTCCTAAACTGTCTAGCTGGGCTTACTCGAGGCTAGGTGTGCTGAACAGCCTGGCAGTGTAC
>WPIO01000018.1:1277500-1445000 GCA_009760855.2 Cristatella mucedo | reverse complement strand
GCTCCACATTCAAGTGTGCATCTGTCAAGCAACGAAACATTGCTAAAATTTGGCTATTTTTGACAGGGATACCACATCTAAATTGGTCCGCATATATATGATATCTAGTATCGACCTTTTTAACTCACTTCATTCTGGTCTACTGGTCTGTAAATCAGATTGGTTAAATCAGAACGTTGCAGTTGGTAAAAAAAACTCGCCATCTAGGCTTATCTGTTATCAGCATCCCAATTGCCACATCACACCACTTCTTGCCGACCTGCACTGGCTCCCAATTAAGAAGCTCATCGACTCCAAGGTTCTGTCATTTACTTGTAGGTCCCCTCATTCTCTGGCTTCAGCATAACCAGGCCAATAATCCTACAACCTACTGTTCCGTCTCGAATAATTCAGCCATACCAGGTAGGAACCTAAAAACCGTTGAAGACCATGCCTGCAGTTCATATGCTCCCAAAGCCGGGAACTCACCCCTGACTAACGTCATGACCTCAACTGAGATGGCAAAATTTACAATGAAGCTTATAACTCACATTACAGAACCTATTCTGTCCTCGTCCTTCGTCCTTCGTATGTGTGTACCTGCTTTCACTGTGACTGTTATTGTGGATGTTACTGCCAAAGCTGGTTTATTCCAGCAGTTGCTCGCCCTGACCAAGGTCTGACTGAGGTCGTAAGCTCGAACCCCGAGGCATATGTGAAGCACCTGAATAGAGATTAAGTTCTACCGAGACGCTATACAAATTATATATATTTTACTCTTTTACATTTTTAGTAACATCTGCAAAGTGCCTAGAGATATTCAGTTCTCTGAGAGTGCTTTACTGATGTATCACTATTATTATTATTATCATTATTACCTATGCGAGGTATACCTTACTGATGCATATACTCCACACTGGGACTATGTAGACTATGTTTTCCTGAGAGCTCAGCCATTTAGTTAGAAATGTAGGCATATTCTAAGCCTGAGCATTTTACCAGCCGGTTTACTGACATTGCTCCCTCTGTCTCTCTGTATGTCTGTCTGTGTGTCTGTCTATTCGCCGTCTGCCTGCTACCAGCCTCTCCCTGTCTTCCTCTCTGTCTTCCTTTCACACTCCTCCCATTCCATAGAATTACAGTCTTTCATGCAAGTGACTTGCTTAAAGTTGTACAGCGACAGGCAGTAAAGCCTGGCAACTTCCTGGAGTCTTTAAGTGCTGTTATATCTTTCAGTTTTAACTGGCGGCTGTTCAGCAGTGCTGATCATTCGATGAGGCTTGTATGCCATCACTGAGGAATGCTAGCCACTCTCAGACTGGTTGTCTACACATTTAGTGGACATCGCATACTTTTTAGCTGAAGATTATTATTCATTTTGTTTGTTTTTCAAGCATGATTTTACTTACCATTCAATTGCATTTCACTTTGCAGCAAATGTAAAGCGCCTAGAGAGAGATTAAGTTCTCTGAGGGCGCTTTATCAAGTGAATTATTATTATTATTATTATTATTATTATTAAGATGGGCATGGTTGCTAGGAATTAAGAAACATGCCAAATGTCTAGCCTCCATTTGTATTCCTTTTAATAAGGTCTCGCAACGAACGATGCAACATAGCAAGGAGGACTTTAGTCTGTAGCTGCTCAGTCACTCACGTACGTTTGGGTAGCCTTGGATTCATTGCAGTAGCTTCGATTGCTCGTAAAGCTACCAGCACGAACAATGGCAGTCATATGCTGCTATGTAAAGCTTTAAGAGCCTACCTCGTATAATCAGGCCGTTCCAGGCCAATGACTGCCACCATCGAACTGATAACTTCTACGAGTCTTTTCCAAAAGTATCTGCAACATAGTGATGGTTTGCTTACATTAATAGATAAATTGCGACCACAATGCTAACAATACAATGATTCGAGAAAGTAGGATAGTACCCAAAATATAATTCATTGTATATGGCTCTAAGAGAACTTAATCTCTGTTCAGGCTCTTAACATATGCCACGAGGCTCGAGCCCACGACCTCTGCAAGACGTTGGCCGGTGCAAACATCTTAACCACGTGACCAAACCAGCTTGGCACCATTAGGAATAGGCGAATTGTTTAACCTTAGTCTCATTATTTTCTTAGATTGCCTACATGTGAAGTCATTACTCTAGATCAAGCATGTGGACAGAAGGACTCTAAACAGTACAAATAATGAGGAGATTGTCTGCAACCTGCCTTACCCTTCCTAGACAGAACTGACAAGATATACTTGACCGCTTGCAATCAAGTCATATGCTGCTTCACGTGTCATGCAAGGTTAAGGTTCTACCCCCTGGCCACATGGTGCCACTTCTGCCAGAGCTTTACTGATACCATACCCTGGCATGTGCAATCAAGCATTTACAGTCGGTTCCAATCTTAGCAGCCAGGCTTGTCTGTCGTGAGCATCTCAGTTGCCACATTAAGTCACTTCTCACCGACCTGCAGTGGCTCACAATCAAGCAGCCATCAACTTCGGGGTTCTGTCTTTCACTTTTAGGTCCTCTCCCCCTCTGACTCCACCGTATCTATCAGAACCACTCCCCACCAGGCCAAGCACCAAACTACTGCCTGTACTGCCTCATATCGTTTAGCTAAACCCGTACAAACCTCAAAATCTTTGAAAACCATGCCTTTAGTTCCTATGCTCCCAAAGGTTGGAACTCACTCCCGACGGATGTCACTACCTCCCCTGACATGAAGGCATTTAAAAAGAAGCTTAAAACACGCCTTTTTATTAAAGCATTTAGTGAGTTCTTGTGTGTGCATGCCTGCTAACACTGTACCTGCTCCTACTAACCATATCTACACTTTGACCGTGTACATTATTATGCTGGATGACATTGCAAATGTTACCAATATTCATTGGATCGTGCTTTCTTTACAGCATCTGCAAAGTCCCTAGACAGAGATATAGTTCTCTGTGGGTGTTATATAAATTGTATTATCATTACATATTACTGAATTCGTTTTCTACTTTAGCATGTTAGCCTAAGCATGATAGTTATTTGCTTGTGCATGTGTGACACTGAGCATAACACTGACCCTTGGAGATTGATTCCCTTGCAGTGAGTCGTAAATGGTCGGTAGATGGCAGCTTCTCTTAGGGTCTTACACGAACATGCTATTGTTATCATGCCTGTTAGTATTGCTATCATGAAAACTCACGGCGAGCCTACCTGTAGTCAGATCAGGGGACTATCCATTGCACACGTAGTCTTACTGTGTTCTAAAGTTCAGCAGGGTTCATCTTGTGTCTGACCAGTACATTCGGCTTTTTTAGGCATGCTGGTTAAATCTGTTGGCAGATGCTGACATACCGACACCAAGTCACAAAAATTTCGGCAACATCTCAGCGAGCAGCCGAAGATATGAGCAGCTTGTGGCTTTTCGGTGTGCAGTCGACTTTAGTTGTGCAGCTACATTAATGTCTCACCTAAGAGGGCTCTGCCATTAGGTAGCCAGATGTTATTTAGTGATTTGTTTTCAAAAGCATTTAGTTAATTTAATAAAGCCTAAATAAAATAGCCCAATATTTTATGAAAATGCACCCCACTTGCCTATAACAATCGTCATGCCAGGGTTCAGCTGTAGCTGCCTCTAGGAGAAAAACAATCAGGCTGTCTATCATCAGCTAGCCCACAGGCAATGAAGTCCATTCTGTATTTCGTACAATGAGCACTTTTGACTACCCGAATCAGGGTGAATCCTCTCAGCTCTGTAAAGTTGGCATGCTCCCTAAGCCTATAGGCTAGTGCTTTAGATAACGGATTGCTGAGGGATACAGATATAGTTTGGCAATTTGGTGAAAGACACTGTGCCTAATGACCCATTCTGAAGGTACCTATGCTCACCTGCTTTTGGGTGGTATCTGCAATCACCCGAAGAGCTCTTTTAGAAGCTAAGTTTCCCTGGGCTTGAGCCAAGAATTTTAGAAACCCTACTACTTCCCGATCAGATTTCAAGTAGCATCACTGAGTATGAGCCTCAGAGCAAGTGTTGCAAACACTTTTGGCAAAAGCTGTCTTACTTGAGCTGAGCCTGTGATGCATGATGCCGACCACTACTAACGATCGCATGAAAAAAATTCGTTCCTTTGTAAAATTAGCTCAAGTTCTTCTGGAGCATTAAACAAGAGAAACTCTCGCCACTTAACATGCTCCTGTGATACTCTCGTGACCGGCCCAGAGATAAGTAGCATCCTGTCTCATGTACGCGGCTAAAAATACAGTCTGTTTTGCTAATCTTAAGTCCGTAAATTCACTAAAAAAGTCACATAAAACAAGACCATCTGCTGGTTGCCATATTTAGATGAATCATGGCATCACTACTCGGTTTACAAGGTTTAGACAGCCAGATAGCCACTGCTGAGTGCTGACGCTGTAAAGCATGCAGGCTTTGCTTGTCTGTCACGACCGTCGTTACTGCCACGTCTCGCCACTTCTGGCAGACCGTCACTGAGCCCCATCAAGCAGTACACCAGAGTCAATGATTTGTCTTTTACTTGTAAGTTCCTTCAGTTCAGTTCCTTCAGTTCCTTGTAAGTTTCTCTTGCTCAAACTTACCTTTGCAAACTACTTCCGCTCGGCGATACAAAAGTACTAGCTGATTCAACAGCCTCTTTTGTACAGCAATAAAAAAACCTTATACGGCTGTCACCACTGCTTGCTGCCGCGATAAAGGATCACCACTGCAGGATTCGAACCCAAGGACTCGGAATGAGGTTGTGAAAAGTAACCACCTTACCCAGGGTGCTATCACGGCTCAATAGACATCGACCCCTCTGTTCTTCTAATATTAATAATCAAACATTTCAATAGTTTCTTCGAGATACACATCTCTGTGGGCAGCTTGCACAAGTTGCAAGGAAAGCATGTCAAATGGTCAATGATAATGCGCACAACTTCATCGCGTACGCAAAGGAAGGTTCACACGGACCCAGAAAGTGCTGTGACGAGCAGATGTGTTTTAGCTTCTTTTTTAATATGCTCAAGTCGGGGATGTCGTGACATCAGTCAGGACTGATTTACGGTTTTTGGAGCATACGAACTTAGAGGTGCCGTCGCCAAAGGTTTCAGGTTTTTTTGATTAGGTACAGTTAAACGACTTGAGTCAGAAGACCTGGTGGTATGATGGCTTGACTAATTGTAGAGCAGCGCCTGTGTAAGCAGGACCAAGGTTTTGAAATGTTTTGTAGCTGAAACTAGGCAGCCTTGACCACTCACTCAAGAGACATAGCTGTTCTTCTAAGCAAACTCAAATCATATGGAGATCATGCCTTTATTTCGTATGCTACCAAAGCCTGGAGCACACTAACAACTGACTCACAAATCCGCCAAC
Organism: Cristatella mucedo; assembly: GCA_009760855.2. NCBI lineage: Eukaryota > Metazoa > Bryozoa > Phylactolaemata > Cristatellidae > Cristatella > Cristatella mucedo. The sequence goes on along the minus strand of WPIO01000018.1, from coordinate 1,439,657 downwards.
CTGACTGCATTTGAAAAGAAACCAAAACTGCATTTACTCTTCCAATAGTTGGTTGGATCCATGTGAACTCTCCTCTTTGTCCTTTAGTGTGCTGACACTGAAGAGTGTCACTAGCCAATTAACAGGCTCCGGGTGCAGCATATGCTAAGGGCTTTGAAAGCTCTGCTTTTGTTCTCTTAGAATAACTTGAAAATACCTGATCGTTATTATTATGGCATTTAGAAGTAGCTTCCAGCTTGGCCAATTGTCTCTTGTAAAGAGCAGCAGACGAGCCATAGCAGCAGTCACTCTCCACTCCAGGTGGCAATTAAAGGACTGCCTGCATCATGACTCCAAGCCAATACCTGGGTCTTGAAGTATAACAAACTTTTCAGTATCACCAGGAATAACCTTGTCTGTGGCCGGTGTATTGCATTCCGTACTTACAGCTGGCAGAGTGACTGACGGTCGTAAGCTTTGGGTAACTAGGGTACTGGCAGATTTTTGAAATGGAGCCTACACCACACCAATCTATCGCTGATGGGGTTCCACTGTTCGGTAGCCAGACAAGTCTAGACAAGAAGCACTTATTCCAAGTACTGTCTTAGCTGAGCCTGGCCCTCAAAAGCTAGAGATCTGAGTCGAGAGCTAAGACAAGGCACAGTGAGTGCAGCGTGCCGTCCTTACAACAACTGCCAAGTAGTAGCAGCCTAGCAACAATGTCGTCTGCACAGATTGCTAGATGTGAGCCTATAGCATGGATCTAGGCACTGCAATTCGATAATACTGCTCGAAGAGCAGTATTATCGAGTCGAATCGAAGCTCTGTCGACATATCAACCGCACCAAAGTCGTTGGCTCTGTGTTGAGAAGGCCATGCACATAGTATTGGCCATTTCAGTTTTGATAGCCTTAAATAGAGCTATCACAGCCGGTTGTGCAACAGGTGGCCAAGGCAAATTTTTATTCGAATTTATGATTCCAGGTGACCGAGAAGAGGTTTATGATTTTAAGGCAAAATTATTAGTTTATAGAGGTATTGCCTTAAATTGGCTTTGGTGACAGTCTGGGTGATGTAGTAAAGGAGAAGGATGTAGACTAGGCACATGGATGCTCAATTGCTGTCCTCCATTGGGACTAGCTGTTCAATATGTGAGTGATGAATGCAGCCGTGCAGTCTGACACAATAACAAGCCTGGGCGTCACGGTGGGCCTAGCGACTGGCCATTGCTGTTCACCAGGTGCTAATTTGCAGCCAGAGCTGTTTGACTAAGAGGCTGGAGCTATAGGCACTGGGATCATTTGCAGCCTACCGGGATCATTTGCAGCTAAGTGCCCAAGCTGGTGCCTCTCAGTCCACTCAGCATGCCGTCCAATCAAAAGCATGCTGTCGTCTTTTCAGGGCATTACGAACTAAGGAGCAGCTGACTGCATGTTGCCATCTTGGCATGCTAAGGTCTTGGTGAAGTCCGGCAAATCGCTTGCCACTCGGGTTTGACGTCGTGCTAATTGCCAGGCATTCTGTTGTGCTATCTTTCGTTTGAGGATGGCTAGGGGGGGGCTCAGGGGAAGGGTCTTTTTTATAAGTCGGCCCGGCAATTACCGATAGCGTATTGTGGCACGGAGGATTTTAAAAGGGGAGCATAGGGTCCCCCGAGGTCGACTAATCACCTGCATTCCTCTTCGACAGTATCTCCGGCAGTGGTAAACTACACCCTGCACCTTGTCGTCGGCTCAGACTCGGCTCATGGCAGCACATTGGGCAACGGCAGATGCATCAGCCACATTGTACGATGGCCAGCTCGATGATACCAGCCAGCTGGCCAGCACACCAAGCATCTGACACTTAATTCCATTAGCATGCATTTGAGCACATCATCTGGCGACCGGCAGACTGGCCCACCTGGAACAGATGCCTGCTAATGCTCAGAGTGTGCCGACTATGCCCACATCGTCACCCATGGCTTGCTGCAGGGGCAGTGATTACCTGCCTCTACCCTTCTAGGCTTGTTAACATGGCCCTGCGCATGCCCTCAGCACTGTCAAGCGCCTCAAGTAGTTCCAGCTACTGCTGCTGCTGCTGCTGCTCACGGGTTGCAGCTCGGCAGGACACAAGCAGCAGCCGCCTGGGCGTACGAGCAGAACTTGGTTTTGAGTGCAGAGGCTGTGGGTGGTGAGGTGTGCTCGAACGATGGCAGGAAGCAGAGCCACACAGACCGGTGCCGAAGCGCTGGTCCCGAAAGCAAGCTCTCGTCGACAGTCCATCGTGACAAAGCCGTGGACTAGATCTATTGTTGAGGTTTGAACTAGCAGCCCATGTCGGAGCATGTCTCGTCTCTGCTTACCATGAAGCCGAGCTTGCAGGTTCAGCAGGCAGGGTGGCTCCATGCTGCCACCTGGTATTCGGAGCTGCCTGTCAAGCCTGGTTCGTTCCAGCTGGCTAAGCACTCGGCTGCATGGCAGTGGTCCTTCACTCTTACCTGACTGCTCTCCGAGGGGTGTGGCTCTCCTCTATGACTGACTGTTGGTACCGAACCACCAGCTTCCAGGTCGCCGGGGCTTCCCTCGGTGTCCCCACGGCTTACTGCTACCAGCCAGCCTCAGCAGCTAGAGCAGCAGCAGGCAGGAAGTTACCTGAGAGCTGAAGGCTGGAGGCTGGAGAAGACCAGCTGCTAAAGTGGCTACAATGGCCCCCAGGTTGAGCCTGCTCTATACAGCAGCCGAGCTCAGTGCCTGCAGTGGCTGCATGCAGCCAGGGTGCACTCTGACAATGGTCGTTCATAGACAACACAAAGGAGCTCCTAGTGATCATTGTGTCGCCTGGGAAAGCATATTCACCAGGCAATGATCTGCCTGCCCTGGGTATAAGGCTGGTGCCTGGTGTGAGCAAGACAACAACACCTGAGTGCCTGAGCAACAATAAATATAAATATAAATATAATTCGTTTGCATGACGACCAAGAGAACTTAATCTCTATTCAGATGCACTTCACAAATGGCGAAGGGCTGAAGTCCACGACCACGGGAGGGGAGAGAGATAGGGAGGCACAGAGGGAGAGAGATAATAATAATAATAATAATAATAATAATAATAATGCACTTGATAAAGCGCCCTCAGAGAAGTCAATCTCTTCCTAGGCGCTTTACATTTGCTGCACAGATTGAGGGAGAGAGAGAGAGACAGAGAGAGACACAGAGAGAGACACACAGAGAGAGACAGAGAGAGAGAGAGAGAGAGAGAGAGAGAGAGAGAGAGAGAGAGAGAGAGAGAGAGAGAGAGAGAGAGAGAGAGAGAGAGAGAGAGAGAGAGAGAGAGAGAGAGAGAGAGAGAGAGAGAGAGAGAGAGAGAGAGAGAGAGAGATAGAGAGAGAGAGAGAGAGAGAGAGAGAGAGAGAGAGAGAGAGAGAGAGAGACAGACAGACAGACAGACAGACAGACAGACAGACAGACAGACAGACAGACAGACAGACAGACAGACAGGCAGAACCAGAGACAGAGACAGAGACAGGAAGACACAGACAGAAAGAGTGAGTGAGTGATTAGAGCAAGTTAGAGAGCACTAGAGAGATATACAGACAGACAGAGTGGTAGACAAATCCGCAGGAACTTCTCCGGCAAGGTAGCCCAGCCTGGTGTGACCACGGTGAAAATATGCTGGCTAGTCAGATTGTATGCAATCACGGCACCTTGTTGTCCCCAATATAAGCACTAATTATTAATTAGTACTGCTATCGTTGAGCTCAACTTTATGGTGCCAACATGGCATAAATACTGACTCACTTACACACCCTTCACTGCCTACTTCTAGCCAGAGGAAGCAGAAGGGCTGAAGACCCAGGCTCTAGTCCTCAAAATCTTTTCTCCTACTCAGTACCCTACCAATTAGTCTGACTGCTTCTCTGTCACTGTCTTTTTATCTCTCTTTAATTCTCATTTTCTCTCTCTCTCTCTCTCTCCTCTCTCTCTCTCTCTCTCTCCCTCTCCATTCTCCTCTCCTCTCTCTCTCTCTCTCTCTCTCTCTCTCTCTCTCTCTCTCTCTCTCTCTCTCTCTCTCTCTCTCTCTCTCTCTCTCTCTGTCTCTCTCTGTCTCTCTCTCTCTTGCTCTCTCCTTATGTCAATCTCTGTCCTTCATTATTTTCCCTGTCACTTTCTGGCTGTGTCTGTGCTTCAGCGTCTGCGCCAGCTTTGTTTCTCTAAAATAAATATAAATAAATATAATTCATTTATATAGCGCCCAAGAGAACTTAATCTCTATTCAGGCGCTTCACATATGCCTCGGGGCACGAGCCCACGACCTCAGTCAGACCCCGGTCGGGGCGAGCACCTTAACCGCTAGAACAAACCAGCTCCCTACCTCTGCCAATATCAACTAATGTGCCTGTTTATCAGTCTTTTTCTGAAATTACCTGTGTAGATGCCTTTGTATCAGCCTATACCTATGTCTGCTGTTTTGTGTGTCTCTCGAATGCAAGATTTTCTTTCTTCGAATTTGTTTACCCTTCAATGCCAACCTGTCCTCTGATTTGTTCACTTTTGTTACTCTGCCATTTGGTTTAACGTCCTGTCCTAGCACGTTCTGCCGTGTTTTTCCTCCATCTTGTAATCTTCCCTTCTGAACTTGTCCCTCTCATCCTCTACCGTGACCAGAATCGTTTCTCGCTCCTTCTAGCACCTCTTCTTTCCTCTCGTAATCACCTTCAATTTATTTCTCTTTTCTTTTCTCTTCTACTTCTTTGTCTTTCACTTTCATGAGCACAAGTCTCCGCATATCATGTTTTCTCCTCTCAAGGCCACAATGTTCTCTCCCCATTCATCATCTTTGTGAACATTAACATGCGCTATATGCTCTCACTGCCATCGTCAGTCATCCCCCACATCTCTCTGCCTGAGAATAGGCTTCAGTCAGTAGCTAAGGATCGAAGTATTTTGGTAGTTATTCAGCATCTAGCACTCTTTCAAGGAAATCAGTAGACAGAAGCTCGTTTTCCTCTTCATCATCTTCGAGTACTCACCAAGCATTATCTCTGCAGGATCTCTCCATCTTGCCCTTACTTGGTCACATTCCATTGTTACTCTGCTGCTTGATCAGTGCCGTCATCCCAAGCCCCTCTTCAAGGTTTGGACAAATGTACATCGGCAGGGCTATTTGACATCAAACCATGTCTCCGACTGTTGCTCTTGCAACTGGGTACACAAGAAATTCTTAAGTGAATTAGAGAGTAAGTTTTAAGTACTGTCGAAGGTTAGCCCAGCTAGCAGGGCGACCCGTGCTCAGTTCAATCCAGCAGCCATCTCATGTACAACGACCTACTGCCCACAAGCTTCACTTGCAGTCAAGCGATAATACTGGTTAATAACACTGGTTGACAGAAGGCAGCTAAAACAAGCTTGGGGGATCAGCTTATTGAGATGGGAACGCTCACCCTGCCGCCACTACTCAGTTGCAAGTAAAGGAAGAAGAAATCAATTGACAGCTGGAAGCTGCACAATATTGCATCTTGGTAAGGACACTATAAATAGGAAACCTAATCTGACACCTCCAGACACACATCAAAGATGAACTGTCTTAAAGTACATCGTTTCGGATGAAGAGATCCTGATGTGATGAGATCCACTCACTATTTCCAATAACAGAGCCGGCTTAGCCTACATGCAAATAAGCCAAATCGCTGAGCCTATAGTTAGAAACTCATTATAATCAATTGGCTTATGTTGAAGCTTTTGGTCGGGCCTGTTTTTTGTGGTACCATTACAGCCACTTGATCTGAATGACCAAGGCACACTAGAAGTGCAATTTAAGTGGCAAGCTGCCAGCTAGTGACAGTCAGCAGACTGCTGTGGCTAGTGTGAGTTAAGTGATAGCAGTCACTTAATGTACCAAGATTTATTAACTTCCGTTGAGCCCCCAGCTGATAAACAGGAATGCAGCTTCAGTGCTGCTGTAAGAGACAAAGAGCTAGCTGGCTCTGACTAAAGGGATGATGCGCCTGTCACTTATCACCCATTTTGGTTAAGGCCTATCATAGAAAAACCGTTTACAAAATATTCGTTGATATTCATAATCAGCTCAGGTCCGGCAGCAAAATCATACTTCACCAAAACGTGCACAGCAGCTGAAGGCAAGCCTGCCAGTTGCTGCAAGAGCTCTGTGACGATCCGGGTAACTTGGCGCCTGTGCAGCCTGATGAATTGACTTTTACATCACCGATGTGGCTTTAAAAAAGGGGCAAGGAACAGCTTGCTAGAATGCTGTCGCTTTATTTTAAATATATGATGGTGGTAAACTGTTTGATTCTAGCAACAAGAAGGCCGGAGGATGAATATAGAGTGCTGGCTAGCATTGACTGCAGCTGCAGGGGCAAAGCATTGCAGAGATAGCATCGACGCTCACAGTGTCCAGCTAACTCTACCGGAAACAGCATGTTGGTGACAATAAATTAACTCTTCGTCTGCAGCTGCTACATCGGTATGCACAAGCAGCATAGCTCGAGTCCTCAGGATCCAAATCGCTAGCTGGGGAACAATGTCATGCAAGCACTATGTAATGCTGTTCCGGCACCTGCAGCAGGGAGAGGTAGTACTAAAAATAAACCTGAAGGGTGGTACGTGAATCCCTGAAATATGTATCCGACCGGACTTTTCTGGATCTGGAAGATCTGGAATTCAGATACGTGCGAGTTGTCTTCTGTGAGTTCATGCGTGAAGAGATTTAGCAGTAATCGGCTGTGCTCAAAAGTGACGAGTGTGGGGGAGAGAGGCAAACTCTGTATTTACTGAAACTATTGAGGTAACCTGCTAGCCTGCACCAACAGCAAGCATAGACAACAACAGAAACAAACCTACTGAAACTATCGAGGTAACCTGCTAGCCTGCACCAACAGCAAGCATAGACAACAACAGAAACAAACTTCGGCACTTGCGAATATTGGATAAGGACAGTTGCTTTGCTCGGAAGATAACTAGAAAATGCTGATATAAAACGTGGAATAACTAGCTCAATCGGCAAAAGATCCAAAATGCCGATTTCTCCACCAATAAAACAATGGACGGTGAACAGGCCAAAAAATCAGGTCATGTCCCAGCACCTTTCAAAAAAGCTGTAGTCAGGCCAGTTCTCAAGAAAGCTACACTAAACCAAGAGAACTTAAGCAACCACCACCCAGTCTCCCTTCTACCATTTCTATCAAAGACACTGGAACGGGTCGTGGCAGACCAGCTAAACTAATATATTGAAACCTCACACCTTGCTAGTAAGTTCACGTCTGGCTTTAGAGCTAATCACTCCACAGAGTCAGCATTGCTTCGGGTATACAACGACCTACTTAGGAATGCAGACATGGGTACAGTGTCTCTGCTTGTTTTGCTCGATCTTTCGGCAGCTTTTGACACCATCGATCACAAAGTTCTTCTAGAGCGCCTCTCATCTCGCCTGGGCTTCACTGGCACTGCTCTGCAGTGGTTCAGGTCCTATCTCAGTGGGAGATTCCAGAGTATTGACGTGAATGGACAAAGACCATCTGAAGTACCTCTGAAATATGGAGTACCTCAGGGCTCAGTGCTAGGTCCGGTTCTTTTCACGGTTTATACTCTCCCTCTTGCTGATGTGATTGCCAAGCACAATCTATACTTTCACTTCTATGCAGATGACACTCAGTTGTACCTTTGCTTTGATCCCTCGCAGCCTTCGAGCACCTCAAATTCTCTAAACTCACTTGCTGCATGCATTGATGACATCCGCACATGGATGGCAACAAATTTCTAAAACTAAACAATGACAATCAACTTACTAGTTATGGGCAAACCCAGTGTGATTCAGAAATTGGAAAGGCTGACGCTCAAAATTGGCTCTGCCTGCATATCTCCTGTCGAATCAGTTCGAAATCTATGTGTCATATTCCAAAGCGACCTCTCGTTAGACGACCATATCAGCTACACGGTAAAATCTGCCTATGTTCAGCTTCATAATATTGCTAAAATTTGGGCTTGTTTAGATAAGGATACCACGTCCAAGTTGGTCCATGCATTCGTGACATCTCGTCTCGACTTCTGCAACTCACTGCTTACTGGCCTACCAGCATGTGCGATCAGGCAATTGCAGCTGGTGCAAAACTCGGCAGCTCGGCTTGTCTGTCGTGAGCGTCGCAGTTGCCACATTACTCCACTTCTCGCCGACCTGCACTGGCTACCAGTCACGCAACGGATTGACTTCAAGGTTTTGTCGCTCACTTTTAGGTCCCTTCATTCTATGGCTCCAGCCTATCTCTCCGACATACTCCCCCATCAGGCCAAGCATCGTACTACCTGCTTTTCGGAATCCAACAGTCTAGAGATACCTCATACAAACCTCAAATCCTTTGGAGACCGTGCATTTAGTTCGTATGCTCCCAAAGCCTGGAACTCGACCTGCGTCAGAACATCCCCTGACCTGACCACATTTAAAAAGAACTTAAAAACACACCTATTTAGGACAGCATTTAGTGGGTCCCTGTGATTCGTCCTTCACGTGCTTATGGGTGCTGACACTGTGCATGCTGCCACTAACCACATTTGCATGCTGACCCTGTGCATGTCACCCCTAACCATGTTATTCGTTTTGTTTGTTTTTCAAGCATGATATTACTTACCATTTAATTGCATTTCCCTTTGCAGCAAATGTAATGTGCCTAGAAAGAGATTAAGTTCTCTGAGGGCACTTTATCAAGTATATTATTACTATTATTATTATAAAATCTTCGAACACGTCGAGTTTAGGCTTGGGTAAGCTTGGCTAGACTAGAGTTTCGTGCACCGAGCCGCTAGACATTCTTATCAACTGGCCAAATCGAGCTGCCGGTCTTCTGGTTCGGCAGAAGTCAACGACCTATCAGCAGAATGTTAAAGGGTACTATTGAACAGAATTTGTTGGGCGCCCCAATTATGTATTTAGCTGGCATCAGAACCCCACAAATGGCAAGCAGTTTTTTCCGAATTTCCGTTTGCTGTTTGTTGATTATCGTGAAATAACAGTCTAGATAAGTTGTTCTAGTACAGCAAGCAGTGCAGAGCTTTGTAATGACTTCACATGTAAATTAGTTTAGTATTATAGCACCGAAACTAGCAGGGTGAGCTGACTCAAGTACTAATATCTCCTAAATAGATTTCGCACAGGTCTTTGTAGCTTCGGGGCTTTTTTTTAAGACGACTTAAAGTTCGAGCTACAGGCAGTACAAATAATCCTAAAAACTATAGTAGTCATACAGCAAATTTGGATTGCAACAGCATCTCGAGATTCCACTGAATAGCTCAAATGTTCTGAAATGTAGAAAGCAATTCTACTGAGGACAAACCAATTAAAAGTTTAGCCAATTCAACGGTCTCTTTTATTCAGTGGCATGCGAATATTAATGGCGATGACCATCGTGTGCTTGGGCAATACAGGATCGCTTGCTTCAGAACTCGAACCCATGACGTGGGATCGTGAAGAGTCACCACCTTACCCTTGGGTTAAGGCTCGGGGGATTCGGCTACTGCAATAATAAGTGCTTCTGGAAAAACTTGCCAATTTTGCAGTTGCAGTTGCATTAAAAACTGTGTGAATCGCTTGATGTGGATGAACTTCCAAAGCTGAGGCATGTAGTAGTTCATGATGGTTTCTAGATTTTTACAGACGATTAGATGGCTATGACTCTGAATATAAAAAGTCTATTTAAATAGTTTTTCAAAAAGCCCAAATTTGGAGTTCGAATTTGAATTTTAGTACTTACATTTCTCGACCATCATGAACTGGGAAAATTGACACATTCAGATCATTTCCGGGTTCTCTTCTGACTGGCAAATAATAATATTTTTATAAGACCATCTCCTTCTGGCCAATTTACAAGTCTTTTATTGGTAGCATGATTAAATGATTGGTGGTAGCATGCACAATATAAACAAGCCAAATGACTACTAAATCATTCATACGATCAGCTGCTTAAATTTAACTGTATTTTGTGACTATTACTGACCAGCCACAGTCACACCATGTAAGTAGAAAAATGGTATCAAGTAGCAGCCTCCTGTAAATACGAAATGCCTGCTGCCAGCAGGCATGCTGGTTATTCTTTTTGATATGCTTTGCGATTCACCTAAAGGTTGATGATTCAAACATGAATAATATGATAATAATGATATTATGAAATTAAAATATATCATATGATTCAAATGTAGTACTGTACTATGAATTCACAAGTTATGGCTATGTATAATTGAACAACTAGTTATTTTTGAAGGAGGCAATGCTGGCCCTGTATCAAGCCTCGAATTAATTTTCAGTTCCCCTGCCTGGCCTACAGATAGCTTTCCTTGCTTGCACCAGCCTACCTATCCGACTTCCTTGCTCAATGAGTGTAATCTGGTACCTACCTCTCTTTATGGTCCAGTCATCTCATCATTATTTGCACTGAACTGTATTGACTTTATGACTGTCCCCTTAGTTCTCGTATATCTGAAACTGGGTTCCAGAAACTGTCACAGCCTGTAGTGACTCTGCATCATTTAAGTTTCAGATTAAGATACATATGTTGCCTCTGTTTGTTCCCATGTTCTTTTTTGTCCTGAATAAAAGAGCACTCAATCGGGTACCCACACCCACCCATGCCCGTGGACACTGGGTGGGGAAAGTTTCATCTGTCATCTTAGTAAGTGGCATGGGTGGCCTGCCTTATAAAAAATTCCACTTAAGCATGCCTTTTGGAGTTCAAACGCACGCTTCTGCCCGCAGTTCCTGTAAAAGACGCAATTTTGCACTAAGCTATTGGCCGAGTTTCGGTCGGGTCCGACGGCTTCGGTCATCAGATCGGGAAGGACGACAGGCTTTCAAAGTTGGCATCGAAATTTACAAGTAACACCGAGTCGCGATGAATGTCGAAGCCACCACGATCGAACGAGTGCTGAAGAAGAAACCGGCTGATTGCGAGACGCCTCCATAAGCGATCCTAAACAACACCTCTATCAAGAACAAAGCAATCTGGGTATGGGTACAAATAAGGGTGATCAGCGATCGAACTTCTGGGCGATGTGTGAGCGTAGCTGAGCAGGGTTGGAGTGCTTTAGCAATGGTTTACGGGTACATACCCTAATCGTAACTGAGAGCTCTGGTCCTCACCTATGCATGGTGATTCAATCCATGTTACAGGTAAGAGGTACTCTAACCGGTGACTATACTAACAGATTATTTTCGCCATAAAATAATTATTAACAGTATCTTAACATGCATCCCTTCGGCATTTAATCCCTTGCTTAACTCCCAAAACACGCATTAAAAAATTCAATAACTTATTTAGTAGAAGATACGATTTAAATCAAAGGCACCAGATTAGGATAGTGCCAACTGTTTTACTGATTAGCCTTTCTGTGTCTAGCTATTCCGTCTTATTAGAGATGCATCACGTCAAATGTCTCAAAAACAGTAAAAAAGCATTTGACCCGGCAATGCCTGGGCATCGAATGTGACTAGAGAAGCCTAGATTGACCAGTGGATGTCAATCTTGGAGTGCTATCATATTCATCACTTTTCTACTGAACCATGGTAACATTTACGAGCACCGTTTGCCGCCTTGAAGAAAGCAGTTTGCCAATTATCCCGAGGCAATAACAGTACTCTAAAAATCCCACAATCCTCGATACATTTCAAGTGTTTACGTCTTAACTACGGCTAAATGGATCAAATATACTACCATCATTTTTATTTTCTACGAAAGCCGTATTATGTCTAGGGATTCATTACTCTAGTTTCTCGGTGGCTCTAAAGTGAATATACAGTATCTTGGGCAATGTATTCTCCCTGTTAAATAAACAGCCTCCTTTGCGTTAGAGGTAGACGAGCTAATAACTCACCCGTTTTCAGAGACAATGGAGAAATGATAATGGAGAATTGCCTGGTTTAGACCTCGAATAAGCAATGCAGTCTTCTCAGCAGGGCAGTAATCCATTATTACGGTGAGATTTCCCTTTGACTTTTCTAGAATCTCTTTTGTGAGTGCTAGCAGTCCCAGTAAAACAAAATGCGTTCTACATCAGACCTTAGTCACTCTCCAAGTTGGGCATATGGTCAGAAGAGCTAGGCAGGCGATAGTGAAATCCTTTCGTCTGGAAAAACGAGCCAATAATAATAGTATAAAATAATGAAAAGAATCGGTGTAGCATCCCTAAAAGAAATTGTTCTCTATTTAGGCGCTGCACAGTGACTGTAAGTAAGTGTATCTATCAGTAATCAGTCTATTAGTGATGTTAACGTCACACGAGTGCAGGGTGCACAAACGCAAAAAAATCAACAAACTGATGGCTTTTATTTGCTTTGCTTGAGATTAAGTCATCGGAATATTTATTTGTGTATATTGGTAGAGATTTCGGAGCACGAGGTGGAGTTTTACCGCAAAAACTATTCAGCTGGTCTATCATGTTACATCTCGAAATACAGTGTCAAACTCTTATAACAGCTCACAGCTCTTGGATTAATTAAATAGGCAACAGCGTGCTGATTTGCCTAACGGTTTCGACTTGGGAAGATAGAGTAATAGTGCAAACTGCTAAGCTCTTATTTTTCCTCGATTGACAGGGCGCCAAAGACGATCGTGATTACAAACTATCTTGCTTTGCCCACAACAGTCATGCTCCTTAAAATGTGTGCCACATATGTCACAGAAACCCAGCACATGCACAGCGTGTGAATTGACCTAGAAACACTATATTAGACCTAAAAGGTATCTAAGTATGTCAACTGTAGACCGTGAACAGAGAGAGACCCACATGGCTGGGATTAGTGAGCCCGGATTCATCGACCAACTGGAGCCGGCAGCCATGAAAGGCAAGCTGACAGGCCCGATGCACTAGCCAACATCACTTGGCATCAGATTGATTAAGTGTGGCTGTGAGTAAGGATAAGCAGCAGTCACACTGTTGGTGTATAATTATGTTTAAAGACCCCGGAGCTTACGTGCTCTTCAAGCTCGTTTACACCAGCCATCGTAATTGCCACCAGACTAGATGGTCAGTAATCTGGAGCTCATCGATCTTCCCAAGGCATCGAACTGTTAAGTGGCAAGGCTCGACATCAAGTAGCTGTCGGTAGGAGGTGACTTGATTGGACTACAGAGTCCTTTTTGTCAAGTGGTGACCTAATGCGTTCCGAGCAACCTAAGAGCTCCCGGGCCATTGCATTGATCTGACCCGGCAGTGATCAACTGACTCGATCTCAGAAATACTGTTTTCAGAAATGCTGTTTTTTAGTTATTCCGTATGTTTCATTGCCACCATACCGGGTAGCCAACTGCACTAGCCACACAAGTGCAAGGTATACCATCCACGTATACTAATTAGACTAAGGTTTACTATCGGAGTTTGTTCCTCATATCTCTGCTGAGAATCAGCAACAATGTGAAGTCGGCCGCTCTTCATCTGGTTGGATGACACACAAAAATAACTAGCACTATCTGCTGAATGGTGATGCTTTCATCTTGCCACAACTATGCCGTTAGATATCATAGGTATCATTGAACTGATGACTGAATCCAAAAATGAATGCTACGAGCACAGGATGAGAGCTATATCCCTAAGGCATAATCGCAACAAGTTTAAGTTCCAATTCAAGTTGGCAGTCAATATGTAGGCTGTGTGTGTGAGTGCTTGCCTCTATGTGTGTGTGTGTGTGTGTGTGTGAGTGTGTGTGTGCTTGCCTGTGTGTGTGTGTGTGTGTGCGTGTGTGTGTGTGTGTGTGTGTGCGTGTGCTAGCCTCTGTGTGTGTGTGCGTGCTAGGGCATGTGATTCAATAAAAACTTGTACAATTTACATGATATCCGTGTGCTACAGCTACTGATAATAGCATCTGCTTGAGCAATACTGGTATCAAAAAGCAAATGAGATATTACTATAGGCATTTGAAGGTATGGGCATTAGAGTTGCTTTGCTTCTAAGCTAATAGTTGTAGCTGCCACCAACAACCTACTGCGAGGTCGCAGTCCTCCGTCAAATGCTTCGTACAATTTTCTGAAACCCCAATATTGATTTTCGGAGCTAATATTGTATACTGGTTTATTCTGCAGTGCAGTGGTTCAGTAAAATAACTAAGAACCAGCTCATTAACTGACTTAAAGACTCTGGTCTTAGCCCATATGTAACTCACTCTTTACGACCCAGGATGAGTCCTGCAAAAGCCGATAATTGTTTTATCAATGGAAGAGGTAGTGACAGCAAGTAAGGCTGTTCTGCCACTACATAAATAAGGCAGTTGAAATTATTAACCTTTAGTTAAAGACCAAAAGCGCATATCTTATTCCAACAGAAAGTTGCATTTAGCACTTGGGTGTTAGGTGCGGGTCCTTGAGCAGGTCACGCTTTCTTGCCAGCTAGCTAGCTTGTAATGCGAAGTCATCTGAATAGAGTGCAGCCATTCGAAATCAGTCATATTAAAGAAAACAGTAGGCCCTCACCAAGAGCAAACGGCCTGTGCAGCTCTTACGCTTAGCATCAAATATCGTGTTCATCAAAATGACTTAGGCTACAAGTGACACCAATAGGCTTGCTTCCTTTTTTAAATGTCTCTTACAATTCCGATCACACTGTGGGCCTATTCACGCGAGTGCTCACGTAAAGGCAGCATTTCAATATGTGTTCCTCCCGATTGTTCACTACGGTCAAGCGACTCTTGTTGAAGCTTCCGTGTAACAGCTTTCCCTTGTTCGAGCTTGCATGAAGGAATTTACTGAAAGCCTGAAAACCACGACGACAGCTCCTTCAAGAGAATGCCGAGCGAAAGCGGACTGCATACGATCACGAAGCTGTTCCCATTGGAGCTTAAGCTGGATGAGGGTGAGGTCCAAAAAGGCTCTCAACGGCTAAGAAAGACCAGCCTCGATGTGGTCCCCGTGAGGTTAGCCACTCACCAGAGTCTGGCCAATATTCAGGATCTCTGGTGATCGAGACCATTGGAAAGCTACTTCTTCACCAAACCGAAAGACCATTAGGAGATCGCCATTTAAAATACTCCAATCCACGTTGTCCTCTCCTGGAGACTAGCTACGAAACTACTCATGGTAATAGCAATCAGCAGAGGAGTGCGTTTTTTCGGTCAATATAATTAGTTAACTATAGGGTAATGCCATGGATTTAGGGTTTGGAAAAAAGGATTTATACTAAATGAGGTGTTCAAAGTCATTATTTCGTCGAAATAAAATTGCCACAGTCTATTCATGCTCAGCATGACAGCGTTCCATTGTGTGATATCTGGAGCTATCTGGTTCAAGGCTATTTTGCACGAAACTCCTGCTACAAAACCTAGCCGTTATGTAAGCGTTGAGAGAGCACAATTATTACGAGTCACTTAGTTGTTGCCGTTTATAGATGCCGACTATCGGCTCTATGAAAGCCTGATTTTTCGCTGCAGCTTTGAGTGAGCTTTTATGCTCCTAGACGTGATATTTTTATCTGTCATGCATCCAAGAGTCACGGTAGCTGCGATATTACAGTGTGAATTGGCATTTACCCTGGAGCTAGATGTACTTTAACCGCTATATACCTGAACTATAAAACCACAGTATTTAATGCAGGATTTTGTTGGTGAATTTATTGTGAACTAAATAAGTTGTGATTAAATGAGCTATGCTGACCAAGCCACGAATGTACTTTTCCAATAATGATTTATGCAGAGAGCTGCTTACATCGGTTGCAAAGACAATAGGCTCCATTAAATTAATGACTAGCTGATTTAGCAGCCTCTTTTCTTTAGCGATAAGAAAGCATTTACGCTATCATCACCTCTTGCAGTCGCGATACAAAATACTGTGCCATCACAGCTCAATACGGATTTACATTACACCTGGTGATCCGTGATGGTGCACTAGGTAAGGCGGTTGCTTTTCACGACCTCAGTTCCGATGTCGTGGGTTGTAATCCTGAGGTGGGCGATCCTTTATTGCCACTGCAAGCGGTAGTGATAGCCTTTAAAGCTCTTCTGTCGCTATACAAAAGAAGTTGTTAAATCAGCTAGTACTTAATTTAATTCAATTTATATTACCCCTGCAACAACCATGTATTTTCTTTTAACCGCACATTTTTAGCAGAGATGTAAAGGTTAATAGTCCGAAGATTAGTAATTCAGCATCAATAAGCAGAGATTATTGTTCCGATGGCATACAATCCATCGAACATGTTGAAATGGAGACGTTGCAAAGATCACGAAAAGTGTGATTGTTACTTTTAGCTCTCACTCGTTTGGCTATAGCAAAGAATTCAGTCGTGCATCACAACTGTTCCTGACCCACCCAACCCCCAAGCACACGCACACACACAATCACTTGTGCACTCACACGCGCGCACACACGCACACACACACACACATACACACACACACATACACACACACACACACACACACACGCATATGCACAAATGCACACATGCACAGGCACACACACACATCTAAGAGCAGAGTGACGATCATTATTCTGGTTAGCCAAGTAAGGCAATCAGCTATTATGATTTTCTTACTATTTCCAGGTATGTAATACGACATAGCTTGGCCCCAGCTTGACTACATGGCCACACACCAAGATGCACAAGTTTAACTGGCCAGTGCATTTGAATTCTTTCAATACCGTCCTTGTGGAAGGCCATCATACTGCCAGCATTGACTTATCATACATGCAAGCTATATTTTCACAATATTTGTTGCATGCTATCAGTGCTCTCGATATCGAACAATAAGGTCTATTCGCATCAGGATATGCGTTTGGTGGTGCAGTGAGTGCAGCGGCCCATATGCAAAAGAGGGCAGCAGTTTGAGGATTGCCCACACTCAACGACCCATGCATTCGCGAGCACACACGCATGCACATTTACAGAGATAAAGCAACTCTCATACAAACTCGCGTGAACTTGCACATAACATACAGCCGCATGCATAGAAAGCACACAGATTTGTGTACGTACACGCCCACGATACACAGCACCACAAGCTCAGAAGCAACCAACATCCACGTTTATGTAGACATGCATAAAGCACGTCAACCGACGCATGTATCAACATTGGATTTTTCGATGCATCACCGGGTTACTAAATATTCATATCGAGTCGGATTTCAGTAACTACCCAATCAAAAGCAGGAAGAATAAAGATTCAAGTTAAATAACTAATAGTGTAGCAACTACACAGCAGAACCACAACCATGGGTGGGCAGTCGTTTGAAAAGACGTGTGTCCTGCGTGTGCTTGGACAGGATGCCAAGCTAATCTTGTGTGCTTTTGTGGGGCAGTCTCAATTCCAAATTTGTGTGGCACTAAATGCAGCATGACGGCTTAACACTTTAAGCTCAGAAGGGTCAGATCGTTGCTGAGCCACTGATTGCTGAGGGGATGCAAGTAGAAAAACACCAGACGACCAGAATATCTCTCCTAGTGACAGCAAGAAACAATGGATTCTCTTTTACAAAAGGACTCTTTACTAGATGAAGACGTTGACTCCGCAGACAAGTCTTATAACTTGTACCTACATAGCTTTGCAAAAAATGTGGGCTTGCATAGAAAAGACATTTCGGTCAAGCTCGGTCTCATATATGTGACAAACCGACTGGACGTCTATAGCTCACTACTAGTTGGTCTTCCTGCCTGTTCGATGCAAGGCTTGTTGGTGCAACACTCTGCAGCCAGGCTTAACTGTCATGATCTTTGCAACTGCCGCATTACACAGCTGCTCACCAATCAGCATGAGCTGCTTCAGCAGTGCTAAGACAGCAAGATTATGTCAGTCATCTGTGGGTCCGCCTATTCTCTTGCTAAATCCTACCTTCCCGAAGTCGGTTTCACGTGAGGCTTTCAATGGCATCACTCACTTTTCGAGAAAAAAATCACTGACTAGTTACTCACTAAATCGTCTTAATAACATTCTTCTCAGTCACTCCTTTTTGTAGAACAGTTTGGCTGGAATTATTTAATAAGATAACTGCGGACCATTTTTCTATTTCCAAGTTACAGCACTGACCACTAATAAGGCGCCAAAAGATAACAGTTACAGCTGTGAGCTTAATGTACATAACTGCTATTTGGTACCCAGCATACAGAAATAATGACTTCAAGTAACGAACTTCAGCAGACTATATGGTCAAGCCGAAATCAAATGCTCAGATACCTTTTTCTTGGGCTGCTATGTTCCCGTCTTGTCAATATGATAACATCGCCAAACATAACTACGCAAGTGTATGATTTAGCAGCTACGCCGAGCTTGAATTATTTAACTGGATCAGTAAGTCATTAGACATCAGCAGTCTTGACAACACTGAGGTCTGAAAAATTTCAACAAGTGTCTTCTCATAGAAACGCATTAGTGGGGAATGAAACAGCCTGCTGTCAATACAGATCATACGAAGCTTGACGTTTTAATCGAAAAGCACAAAACTCTGACTTTTTCAACTTTAACGGACTTTTGTAGAAACCATCCTTCCTTATTTTCGTAGATCAAGTCGATGAGCGTGTGCCGTCTGTCGACGATCTCTCAATGTCCAAGTAAATGCTAGCTCGAAGAGGCATCCAAAGAGGCCTCCGGATTTTGCTATTTCTTATCGGCTCAATAAATGAAAGCCGCAGTGCGATTCAGTGTGGCAGTGCCAATTAACCAGGTAGCAGCCAGTTTGTCAACGATGCTACATATCATGATTCACTTAGCTAGCAGTGCTGCTAAGCTACGATTTTCCGCATTGTAAGTAGAGCACCCATATGAACCGCTTCATTCGAGATCACTGGCGCTGGTTCCGATCTTCCAGCTCCCGAAGTTTAAGAAGCAGCAGCAGCCAAAATTAGATGCAATGCACAATCAAGGAATGGCGGATTCGGACATGAAATGCATCTAACAACCCGGTGACTGTCGCAGCGGACGAACAGTCTCCAAGCTGTTGCACCTGCAACCTTTTTGCGTGTGTTTGAATGCGATCACCTATTGAAGATTCGCTATAAAATAAATTATTAGGTTGCCTAACTAATCTAGTTTAAATAGCACCTGTTAATAATGTATGTGACACTACATCGCAGACATGTGCAGGCACTCTGGCGAAATTTCTCAGCCACTGCAGCAAGCTATTTTTAGCAACGGTCAGCATAGCACGGTTGGCCAGATATGCCCCTTGGAAGTGTTCTTTGAGCTTTGGAAAAGGATTCGTGATAATCTCATGTTACCTCTCCGTGTCCTGCCTGTTTACTTAAATACCACTGCTTAGTGTCCAGACATGCCAGGAGGGGAAGCTGCTGCGAAGAACAACAATGCAGCAGCACTCCACAGCCGAACACAGCTGCTACCAATAAAAGCTAAGCAGACGACAAAGCGTCAAGTGACAATATCTTGCCATCCGGGACTCGACCGACCCTGCTAAATGTCAGTGCTCTAGGCGAATAAACCCAGACACTGTGAGTAGGCAGAACTAATTGAGCCGATCGCCACTTCACAAAAGTTTCTGTAAAAGCTAAAGCGAGCGAAATAAGGACCGTACACCTGCCATGTGCTAATTTCACGATCTATTAGCCATCGCCTTACTTTTTTTTATATTTGCCTCAGCCTTTCTGGCACAGCGACTAATCCTGCACAGTTAACAGCTGTTGTTTATGCGAGGGGGAGGGCCGGGCTCTCTCGGTCGCCAGCCAAGCAGGCGATCGCCACTAGCCAACTTTGTATTTTGTATCGACTCGTTGCATTACTCTGTGCTGCCGCTTGGTGGTAGCTGTTCTTTCCTTCCCAAGCCTGCGGATCCCATTTGCTCGCATTTGGCTGCAGAGGCAACTCTCTGCATAAACAGCTAACTGCTGCTGAGCACAGGTCAAAGCCATCGACGGCATGGCCTTCCTTCACTCGAATGCAGTGGCTGTGCTGCCATATATCAATCCCATCGGCATATTACTTACTGGTCGCAGCTAGTGCACCATTCAATTTGAAGCTTGGCCGCTCTCTCGTGTGTATGTCATACACTAGCTCAGATGCCGGCAAGGCCTCCTTTATCAAACCCCAGGCCCCCCGTGTGGTTTCGGCATTGGTCTCTTCAGGCTGAAAAAAACGAGTCTAGATGGTATTGAGAATAGCTTATCGACTCTCTGCGAACCTGCATGTCAGTTACAAAATCTGCAACGTCATTTAGCAGCAGTTTAATATATCTCTCCCTGAGAGCCGATTCGCTTACTTAGGACAGGTGAAGCATAGAACTGCTGTACAGACTGTATGTAATTGGTGTAATCCAGCCATTTCCTAGGAGCAAGTAGTGGTTGGGAGGCCTTCTCTTTCGGAAGAGACCAGATGGTGAGGCACCTCATTCACTTCACTGAAGAGGAGCCCAGTTTAGGAAATCGCGGATAGGGGGTGGTCATTCCCACATGACAGTCCGATCAGAAGACTGGCTAGCGATCGATCTGTCACACTGGGAGTAAGTGAAGCCCAGTAGACCATCACAGCCAGATTCAAAGAGGAAGCTAAACCCAGCGACTGATCTTTGAGCGATCTGACCTGAGCCAGTGGTCACCGATAATTCTTCCCCGTGCGCTTTCCTTTAACAGTTCCGGCGGCCTTGGATGTGAAAATGGCAGCTTAAGTCGGTTAACCAGCTTGGTTGGACCGCCCAGGCTCACGGAATCTTATATCCTATTCAAAGAGATGGTACTTGTTGATAACTAACCAACAGACTTCAATTTGTTGTGGGTTCAGCAGGTGCCTGCAGAGCGGCACGCACCTGCTGATCGTGCGTTCATCATCGAGCTCTGCAAATTGATTTGAGAAATTCTTCGTACACGGGTAAATCAAATTAGGCCCTGGGACTGGGGTGCCTTTCTTGTTGAGCTTAAAGCTCTCTCAAATTGGGAGTAACAAGTTTTAGATGTCCCAAGAGACTGTTTTGGTGATGACCTTTGCTAAGAACAGTCTTACTCACTTCCTCAAGAGTAGGGTGACTAGCATTTTTGATGAGGTGACGTCAGTAAGCCAGCAGGCCTCAGGCTTTCGGTGAGTTATTCTGCGTTAAGTGATTCAGTCGCTGGCATGCCGTCCTTACTCAGCTTCAGGCTTTCCTAATTAGAATAAGTTTAAACAAACAGTCTCAGTTACAAGTTACAAATCATGCGAGTCAGAATAATAGTATTTATTTCACTATGACTTAACAGCTCTTACTGCGAAGAGTTTGAAGAGAGCTACTCGACCGTGGGCAACACCGACCGATACTTTTTGCAAGGTTGATTAAATTAAAGGTTAGCCGTTGCGAGTAGAAGTTCAACAACTTGGACACATGATGACTTGAAGCACGATCTCGTAGACTGCGAGCAGTTAGTTAAAGGCACTGCTAAACTGTTTGGGTTCAAAGAACTCGGGATGCGATGCTAAGTCGGATTATGAGGTCTGCCAGATCGGTTAACCCGAGCAAAGCAGTGACGGGATCGATGAGTGAGTGATAGATTCTTCAAGTTGACTGGCTAGATGAGGAGCCAGCGTAGGTCTGCGACAAGTACTGTATTGTGGTAGCATTGACGTTCGCAACAGACAAGCCTCGCTGCAGAGTTTTACGGAACCTGCAAGCGACATGCTGCACAGGTATGAAGACATGTGAGTAAACTAAAGCCTGACTAGAACTTATTAGGCTTGAGGTTTTGCAGTAAGAGTTGAGCTGGTGCGCCACTAGGCCCACCTTTTTAAGATTGACCCAATGGAAAAATTGATCTTGTGCTTCTTCTTGGCTTAATTATAGCTGTGCCCGCGACAGTTCAGTACTTCATTCGTCAGGCTATTTTCTAAGACCTTCAATGAACCCTTCTGGCAAGGAATGGTACGAAAAACGGTTCACAAGCCTGCGAGCTTCGAGACGCTGCCGCACTGACGGCACTTCAAGTCCTAGCCGTTCTCCCACGAGTGACTGCTACCGTTGCAAAATCAGCCGTGTAAATCAACCTAGCGCACCAATGAAGTGCGCACACACGGAAAGTGCGTAAGCAAGATCAATCACATACAATGATAGCACATATTCACCAAATGGGCTCACAATAGCGTCCACCGGTGTGCGAAATAATCCGAAAAACAACACGATGTCGCTGAAGTGTGGCCGTCCGCAGCTTTAGAATTTGGAATGCGGTGTGATCGCATGAAAAGAAGGCGTCGCATCAACGGACGGCATTGAAAGAGGTATCGTCAAAACCGTTTCGGCTTGCGATTGACATCATGGTGCATCATGCCGCAACTTCTTCATACTTACTCGCACCTGCCCGTGAGGAGTGTTCAGATTGAGCGAGGCAACACGCCTAACGACACGAAGTAGAGTCGCCCGTTGGCTTATCGGCGTGCGCATTGGCGACTCGTCGCCAACCGTGAGGGGGCGCCACCTGCCACCTGTCCGGTAGCTCTCTGCAGCTTCGCCGCTCGCCGGTACGTGCTCGCGCTCGGAAAATTCTGCAAATTCCCAAATTCGGCAAGCAAGCTTGTTGAATGATGCCGAAGCGTCGGGCTGAGGTGAGCAGCTGCACTTGAGCGGGGGCGGCGGCAGGCGAGCAAGCGGTTAATGGCTACTAGCACCACAGCCATTTACATGCCTCGAAGAATGCCAACTGAATTAGCTTCAAATTAGCAAGTTAATCTGCGGAATAATCACGCGCGAATAATTTAGGTTAATAAGGTATTGGTGGGGTAGCAGCGGGCGCGCGGCTGACCAGCTAGTACCCGCTGAGAGCTGCATTCGTCCTCGGCAGGGACGGCGGACGGCGCTTCTGACGGCCGCAAAGTGTCACGCTCGCTCTAAGCTGCTAGCTCAAGATAGAAAGCGGCGTGCTAGCGCTAAGCCGCTAGTTGAGGATAGCACGTGCACGGCTGCGGGTGGGTTAAGACTTGCGAACGGCGCTCAGCTTGGCGAGTAAACAAAGAAAAAAGAATGCAATCAGGGGAGCCTTATTCTCACCCCGTGAGCTACCGGGCACCGCGAACGTACCTAGGCGAAAAGCACGCCACCGGGTCGGTCAGATCTCGAATGGAGAAGCTGCAATTCACGAACGTCGTTTTTTAGGGCAATTTTATTGTGATTCGTCAGAGAGAAATGCATTACTTCTGTTCTAATCAGAACTCGACGGTTCCGGTCTGCGCTTCGGCGGCAGCCACCGGACGCCTTGCTAAGCGACGCGGCGAATCCAGCGTCACGGCTGCAATCCTTCAGCCTCGCACGCCGCCGTGCAAATCCTGCCTACGCTGTTCAGGGTCGATGAGCCGTTATGGCTGACACTAGGTAAGGCGGTTGCTTTCATGACCTCGATCCCGAGGTCGTGGGTTCGATTCCTACGGTGGGCGATTCTTTATCGCCACTGCAAGCGGTGGTGATAGCCGTAAAGGCTCATCTGTCGCTATACCAAAAGAGGCTGGTTAAGCAGCTAGGATTATTAGAGTCACTTAGTAGGGGCCGGTACTTGGCATTGGATGCCAGCAAGTGAGGGTGGATGGATGGGTGGGCTCGCAACGACGATCGTAGATGGTGCGAGTGTAGCGAAACAAAATACCCATAACCGAAGTAGACAAGCGAAAAAAAAAGCACCCCAAGCCAGAGTTCAAAGTGACCCATTCATCAACGACCTCCTGACTTAGCGATACTATGTAGTCATTCGCCTCAGCTCTCATCAGCTCCCCCGACAGTTCCAGGCGCATACAAGTTCGCACGTAGACGCGTTCATTTTAACCAACCGATCTAAAGAAGCTCGCATCCGCGACCGCAACACGAGTTGCAGAGAGCACGGTTGCGGTTGACACGCCGAGGAGATGCTGAATATTTAAGTTGGGGCCGCTGTAAACGCTGACCAGTCGACGAGCCGCTTGCTCGGCGGTAACGCCACTTGGTTTGGAGACTTATTGAGAGATCGCCGGATGCATTGATCGCGCCATTCGCTCGCTACAATTGGCTCTGCCGTCGCACTCAAAGAGGTTCTCTAAATGGCGAAGCGGCGGCGATTTTTGCTCGCGGGCACAAGGGTTGACCCGTCCGGCCCGACCGCGAGCTCCCTAGTTCCTCCGCTCGCCGGGGCGCTGCCGACGGCCTCAAACGTCGCGTCGCAGTCGGTAGCCGGCGGAATCGAGTCCTTCAGCCCGACGATCCGATCGGCTGTCGCCCTCGCTCTGGCTCGGCTGATGCGCCAGCGAAACGGTGGGCGCTCGGTCGTCGGCGCCGCCTCTCGAGCCGAGCTCGAAAGCGGCGGCCCAGAGACTCGCGCGAGCGCACCGCCGCCGCCGCCGCCGCCGCGAAATTTGCGTTGGGCAGCACCTACAGGCGACAGCCGGAGCCGGACCTACAGGGCGAGCGCCTCCGCGCCTCCGCACGCGCCTGCCGAAACGTCGGCTCGCCACCTCTGAAAGATTATGATAGCCGCGATAATATTGCCGGCGTAAAAACTATGACGACAGAGAACTGGTAATGTGCTAATCTTTTGTTTGGCGGCGGACGAGCATTGGTCGTAAAAACTTTAAGAAAAAGTGCTAGCCACTACATGTATGGCGCCGTCAATTAACTTAATCTCTATCCATGCACTTCAAATATGCAGCAGAGTTCGAGCCCACTACCCCAGCTGTTAAAACGCGTTCATCTTGACCTCGGCCTATAACGGCGAGCGCCGTAACTCCGGAGCCGAACCAGGCCTGCGTGGAGCATTGAGCGAGGTGTGCTTTAGCATTCCCTCCAGGCCACAGTTGGCATCCGAAGCGCTAAGCAAGGCTATAGTCCTATTTCGAGTCAGGCTGTTTGCCGGTGCTCGCGGCAAATCGCGAGAAGTGCAGCTCGCTACGACGACTAATGCTTGACACCTGTAGCCACGCTTGTGACCATCGAATAGGCGGCTCGAATAAGCTACGGATGTGGACTAGTTATTGCAGCAAATGGAAATTGCCTAGAAAGAGATTAAGAGCACCACCCGAGTGTAGAAGTATTTTTGTTTTTAGTATCAAGGTATTCACAAACACACACACAGTGTGTGTTTGTGTGTGTGTGTGTGTGTTTATGGTATCAAGGGCTTTTCCTTGCCACCATATTCCGCTACCCTCTACATGCCAACGTGTATCTTTGCTGCGTCTCTAAAAGTCGCTAGCGGCGATCACGAGGCTCGGGACGTCGCCGCCGGTTTTATCGCGAGTCCGGCCGCGGACCGGGGCCGTTATTACGAGCGCTGCGAAAGCGGCCTAAGGTCTTAAGGTCGTCAGTGCAGCGGCCAACACAGAGCATTCTTAGCACACGATACCGACAGTTGGACTCGGCTACGCACTTCTTTTTGCGAACGGCAACGCCTAGCCACCCAGGGCGGCGGCGGCGACCGGGTCACGCAGTTTCTGTACACAGGGTTTATTTCGCCTCTCCTTCCGGGCAGTTCGAGATCATTCACGATGAGTCCTCGTAATTGCACGCTACCTGGGGGTGGGAACGGGGCGCGACTGCGTCGGAAGCAAGTGTATTCGCGACTTTTGCACCCGCCATTGTCACAAGCGAGATGTAGCGGCTCCCGAGCTCGGACAGAACTAGGCCGCAAACATAGCACTCCCCACGGCGCTAATCTCAACCGACAGCTGTAATCGTAGCGGCGCTAATCTCAACCGACGACGAGCGGCGAATACGAATCTGACGTCTGAAGCTTGTATCGCGGCTAGCGACTCGCCGGTGCAACTCAATGCACTCACACCTGCCAGCAGCAGCTGAACGCCGGCAGCGACGAAGAGTGCCTGCACATCGGCGCTGCAAGGTCACACGGGTCATAGTATGAACGTGTACAGGAAGTCTATTCGACAGCGACAAGTGACGGAGGGCTACTGGCGTTTAGAAGAGGCAGCGGCGTGCAGAGACTCTGGCGCGGCTCGCCAAGCTTTGTTTGCAAATCAGCTAAACTCCCAAGAGCTACTTCTGAAGCGCGAATGTCTGCATATTGCGCGCCATCCGCTTGTCTGCTCCCTCGGTAATAGATTATCGCATAAACATAAAAGAAGTCCATCCTAAGATGGCAAAATCCCCTGGAATATTGTCGCTCAATTCAAAGCGGCAACCAATGTCCGAGTTCAAGGAGCTCACTATTGACCTCAACCTGATTTTTGTATCCCAATCAAATAAGACAACTAGTCCTCCGGACTCTATTCCCCCCCCGTCCTACTCCTACGACGCACGCATTGATCTGCTGCTGCCATGCGTAACTTATATAATAAATTTGTCATTAGCCTCAGGTCATGTCCCAGCATCTTCCACAGTATGTATAGTCAGGCCAATACTAAAGAAAGCGACACTACACCAAGAAAAATTAAGCAACTTCAGCCCAGATATCCCTTTTACCATTCCTATCACAGACACTTGCATGAGTCGTGGCAGAACCAGCCGAACTCCTATTTTAAAACTTCACACCTTGTAGCAATTTCTAGTCTGATTTTAGAGCTAATCACTCGACAGAGTCAGCATCGCTTCTGGTGTATATATATCTGGTGTATACCTACATAGGAATGCAGATTTCGGTAGAGCATCCCTGCTTGTTATGCTCGATCTTCGGCAGCTTTTGATACTATCGATCACCAGGCCCATTTTGAGCGTCTCTTATCTTGCCTGGGTATCACTGGCTCTGCAATGGATTGGTTCAGGTTCTACCTCAGTGGGAGACACCAAAGTAGTGATGTGAAAGGACAAAGACTATTCGAGGAAACTCTGAAATATTGGGTACCTCAGGGCTTTGTGCTATTTTGTTTACGGTTTACACTCTCACTCTTGCCAATGCGATTGCCAGGCACAATCTAGGTTTTCACCTCCAGATGGCCTTCAGATGTATCGGTGCCTTGATCCCTCCCAGCCCTCCAGCCCGTTGAATTCTCTGAAATCCATTGCAGCATGTAGTGATCACGTCCGCACGTGAATGACAGCAAAGTTTCTTAAATTGAATAATGATAAAATCAATTTATTAGTTACGTGCGAATGAAGCGTGATTCAAAAACTGGAAAAAATTATGCTCAAAATTAAGTCTGCCAGCATATCTCCAATTTAAGGTGTACACAATCTAGGTTTCTGGTTCGAATATGAAACTTCATTGCACGACCGCGCCAGCTTCACTGTCAAGTCTGCCTACATTCAGCTGTATAGCATTGCTTAAATTCGGACTTTTTTTGAACAGGGATACGACATATACATTGGTCTATGCATTTTTGACATCTGGTCTCGACTTCTATTACTCACTGATTGCTTTTTTACGTGCGCTCAGGCGCTTGCAGCTTGTGCAAAGTTCTGCAGAGCCGTAATGGCTCACTGAGTAAGGCGGTTGCTTTTCAAGACCTCGGCTCCGAGTTTGTGGGTTCGAATCCTGCAGTGGGTGATCCTTTATCGCCACTGCAAGCGGTGGTGATAGCCGCAAAGCTCTTCTGTCTCTATACAAAAAGAAGCTGTTAAATCAGCTAGCATTTTTTTCTTGTCTGTCGTGAGCGTCATAGCCTCCACATCGCACCACTTCTCGCCGAGAGAACCACTGGCTCCAAGTCAAGCAACGCATTGATTTCAAGGTTTTGTCACTCACATTTAGGTCTCTTCATTCTTTGGCTCCAGCCTACCTATCAGATCTACTCCACCACCAGGCCAAGCGTCTTGCCACCTGCTTTTTCGAAATTCAACTGTTTACCTATACCTCGTACGAACCTCAAATTCTTCTGGGACCCTGCCTTTAGTTCGTATGCTCCCAAAGCCTGGAACTCACTCCCGACTTTCGTCATGACATTGCCTGACTTTGCCACATTTAATAAGAAATTAAAAATGCGCCTACTAATCAGAGCATGTGGGTTCCTGCCAATCGTCCTTAATGTGCTTATGCGTTCTGAAACTCTGCATGCCATCCCTAACCATGTTATTATTGTAGTTTACCGAGCATGCAAACATCAACCATTCGCTTGCGTTTCCTTTGCTGCAAATGTAAAGTGCCTAGAAAGAGATTGAGTTCTCGGAGAGCGCTATTTCAAGTGTGTTATTACATTCAACTCCTAGCCGTTATGATGCTGAAATTGCGAATGGTGAATGTCGGTTAAAATCTGGCTGGTTTAGCACTCAGCAGCTTCACACGGCCTATCACCATGGAGCCAGACGTTTGCGACTCAGAACCCTGCAGTCATTAGTACTGTAGAGGGCCAAAGTAATTTCACGTGGTGGGGGGGCGGCGAGCTCTTCTTTTACAGAATAGCGAGCGATGTCAAATGCAAGCAAGCATTCGAGTAGTGCCACAGCGCTATGGGTAACTGCTTGCATTTCACTGCCAGCATTCGAGGCAGTCGCTACAGCCGTTCTGATTTGAGTAAATGTTCGAGAAATTGGAAGCTAGGACAGAGTGGCACGACTGGGAGTCAGTAGTTTCGACAATTGACTAGGCTCCAGTGCGCTTACAAGATGGATTTGGCACGCCCCTACGCCTTAGCCCAAGGTGCTCACACTTTGTGACCGACTGCGATCGCGAGGTCGCGAGGCAGGCAATTCTGTATTGCACAACGCAAGCGAGTAGGTTGCCGCTAAATCTCATCTACCGCTACGTAAGTGAAGATATTTGATTGACTGGTCTTTATGTTTGTTATTTTTAGACACCGGGCCCGTTTATTGCTAGGGCTAGCTTGTTTTCGCATCTGCTCATTCGGCTTTGTTTGGCTTGCGAGTTGTAGCTGTTTTGTCTAGACAGAAAATCCGTCGCGTCAAACATCCCGGCTAGCCTACGCCATCTGTAAAGCGTGTCCTTGATACGATTGCTGGCAGCCATAAGTGAATACGCACCCTACAGCGAATCTCGAAGGCAAGCGCAATGCGCCCTGTCTGGGCTTACTTTGTCGACCACCTCGGGAAGGCAGAGCGGTGCGATAGGGTGAGCGCGGCGAGCTACTTCCCGGGGCGTCTCGGAGCGGCTGAGCGAAACCGCCCCCCCCCCCCGAAGAGCCAACTAACCCAGTCGGCATGTCGTCACATCTTGAACTGGATTTGCTAGGAAGAACGGTGCCCCTAACCCGAGCGACTTCTGCAGATCGCATGAAGTGTCTGTAACTGAACTCACCGCTCGCCCGGAAGTCGTCGGAGGCGCATCGGCAACCGGACGGTCGATTTGAACTCGGAGGCAGCCTCCGTCGAAATCTGGTGCAAAACCAGTCCGAATAGATCGGCTAAAGGCTCGTCACTTTACGGGGGAGGGGTAGGGGCACGTAACCCGCCTTGGGTAGAGGTACACCGGTGCCCGAACGTTGGATCAAGCCCATGTGCGAGCCAGTCGCTAATTGTGGTATCGTAAGATAATCAAGCGGTCGATTTCGCGCCAAGTTAGCCGCACGTCTCACTGGCGCCGAAAGGCACTACAGCCACCGGTACTCCTACGCTGGCTCGCTGTATTTCAAGCAGAAGTGACAAGGGTGGCAACCTCCACCTCCGCAGCCCGAGACAGCGTCGAGCTGGTCCAACGAACTTCGAGCCGTCGGCGGCGGCGCGTGCATCGCTTAGCGGAGAGACGGCAGATTATCTTCGCGGCAGCTACCTTTGAGCTCGTACCGCGGAGGCCGCACGTTCGCACCGCGTGGGCGTCGCTAGCTTGGCTGCTGGTGAGAGACCGAGACGCGCGACTCCGTCGGAGCTTGCGAAACCTGGCGACCGTTCGGTGAGCCGGCGACTAACGTATCGTTGCAGCGAGAAGCGGTGCATTGGAATCGAGTAGAGCAAACTGACCTGACTTCCGAGTCTATTAGCAGGTCTTCGCTAACAGCTAGGTTTTCAGAGGAAGATGTCTCGGTCAGCTTTTTCCGCTTTTCGCTCTGTCAGAACAGACCGGTAGGCACGTCAGGTAAGCTAGGATAACCGCGAGCGACCTAGGCCCGTCGTCGAAGAGAGCTGAGTGACTCCGACTCAGAGAGAAAGAGACAGAAAGGCTGTGACAGCCTGATAGGACGGAGAAAGAAAGAGAGGAGGAGAGAGGGAGACAGAGACAAATAGAGAGACAGAGAGAGGGAGAGAGAGGGATAGAGAGGGAGAGAGAGAGAGCGAGAGGAAGAGAGAGGGAGAGGGAGAGGAGGAGAGAGAAAGGGAGAGAGAGAGAGAGATAGCGACAGAGAGACAAAGAGAGATAGAAAGGGAGAGAGAGAAAGAGAGAGAGAGGAAGGGAGAGAAAGGAAGAGACAGAAAGATAATGCAGCTAAGGTGGTTAAAGAAAGAGGGACTAGTACGGCTTAAAAAAAACACGCAGAGATACTGATAGAAAGAACTAGAGGGAGAGCAAAAGACTTGGAAAAAGAAAGAGAGAGCGAAAGAGTGGGAAAGCAACCAAGAGAGCAAGAGAACGAGAGAGAGAGAGAGAGAGAGAGAGAGAGAGAGAGAGAGAGAGAGAGAGAGAGAGAGGCACAACTGCATAGAACGATAAAGGAAAAGACAGCGTTTTAAGAGACCAATAGAAAGAACGAGAGCGAACTAAAAAGATGAGCTAGATAAAGAGAGGTGAGAGTGTGGTTG
Organism: Cristatella mucedo; assembly: GCA_009760855.2. Taxonomy (NCBI): domain Eukaryota; kingdom Metazoa; phylum Bryozoa; class Phylactolaemata; family Cristatellidae; genus Cristatella; species Cristatella mucedo. The sequence continues at coordinate 1,409,218 of WPIO01000018.1, read as the reverse complement.
AGGGAATTGGGGTGTGTACCTGGCGGAGCACTTGACAAAAAATGCCGCGTGAATATGCTCAGAAGATTTCAGCAAAGTTTGCACGACGGCATCCTCTGGACGGATCCGTCGCGCGACGGAACCCTCGACGATAAGCCGCCGATGGCGATCGATTCCTTCTAAATTAAGTAGCACGCGCGTCCCATAGGGTAGAGCGTGCATTTATCATTCAGAATTACATTTCAAAGTGAGTTAGGTAGTGAGCGCCACGGGAAAAGAGCGGTGCCGCGTCGGACGCTGCACGCACGACGCGCACCCCTGAGGGTCGTACAAATCCCGAGCTCGTACTTCGCATTTAGCCAAAAATGCACTTGCGACGCGTTGAATTAGTAAGCGAGAGCTTGTGCCATCCCGCGCACTGAAGGCCGAATGCCAAACTCTGGAGCTTCGTGCAAATAATGACCCAGGTCGGCGGCTGCCGACAACTCGAAATGAAAGACCGTGACAGGCAACGCAGCCCATGAGCGGGGCATCAGCTCCGTGGTAGGTCGTCGTCGTCGGCAGTCGTCTGAGGCGCTGCCACAATGCAACTGCCCGTCGAGATTCTATTTGAACGGGACTGGCCCTAAGTGCGGCCACGCCTCAGAGCCACGCCAGACCCCACCCGCCGCCGAAATGCTGCAGCTTCGACAACGCCCTACCGGTGACCCCCCCCTGGCAAATTAGGTGCGCTACTGACTCGGTTGGGGCGCACTCTTCGAGCGCCGTCGCACGATCGATCCAGCAGCTCGCGCTGTAAATCCGAGCTGCTGCTGCTGCGGTGGCGGTGCAGCCTTTCTTACGAAGCGATCGTCCCAGGAGACTCTCGGACGCTTCGTTTATTCATTAGCCGACTCTTTCCTACTTGTGCAATGCTCATAGATTGTTAATGACCTATTCACGCCGCCGACCGGTCTGTCGAACACCAAGACGCTTTTTGCGAGCGTGCACGTTCGCGTGCGAGCGTGCGAAAGCTCTCAAACTGTATGCTTGATTCGATGCGCTAGTCTGAGCAGCCGCCCAGGTAGAAGCGCCTGTCTGGTCAGACGCGAGCGGTGCTTGCTGAGAAGGTCAATCGAACGCCCCGACGAGACCGAGTCCATCGCGGCTCGCTTCCGGTTTCGCTCGCGCGCTGAGCTGTCGAATTGAAACACTCGGCGCGGCTGCTCAGAGCACGTCCACTAGGAGAGTCGTCAATTGAAGCCACCGAGAGAGGTCTAGCGTCGCTAACTCAGCGCTGCAACCCCCGTTTACCTCCCTTTCGTTTCTCGAATTTCTTGTCGGCTAGCGAGTGCCCAGCGGCCGGTATGCCGAGAGCCGAGGGCGTCAGTCGGCGAGGAGGGGCCGAACAGCACTTATGGCCGGAAGCTCTCAGAATAATACAAGTCGTTTCGTGCGAAACTCGATTCGCACTAGCACTGAGGCACCGCAACATCTCTCTGTCTGTCTCTCTCTCTCTCTCTCTCCGTCTCTCACTGTCTGTCTCTGTCTCTCTCGTGGTCTCTGTCTCTGTCTCTGTCTCTGTCTGTCTGTCTGTCTCTGTCTCTGTCTCTGTCTCTGTCTCTCGCTCTCTCTCTCTCTCTCTCTCTCTCTCTCTCTCTCTCTCTCTCTCTCTCTCTCTCTCTCTCTCTCTCTCTCTGTCTTTCTCTCTGTCTTTCTCTCTCTCTCTCTCGATCTCTACTACGTTGCAAGTTTCTGCGAGTGGTCCGTCGATTGACCGGGGTGCGTCGAATTTTCCCGCCAACTGTCTGCACAACCCCACCGGCCTCCACGCCTCTCACTTTCACCCGAGCGTCCCACTGCGGTACACAGAGCTACCTATTTCACTCACACCAGCGGCGTAAACACAATTCAACCCAACTAGACGAGCGTATTGCATCCTGGTTCTAATTTTGCACAGGCCAAGTGGCCGAAGGAAGCGTGTGAACGGTGCTGCGCCCATTAAAAGTACAGCATCGTTCACTCGCAGCTCGACTGAGTCGCCCATGGGCTGTTTGATCTCGCTCTCAGAAGATGTTTCTCTTCTTCTCCCGCTCTCTCTCTTTTACCCTGTGCCTAGATTCGTCACCCGACTGCCCTTCGCATCCGCCGCCGTCCTTCTCCCTGCCGCGTCTCTCTCTCTCTCTCTCTCTCTCTCTCTCTCTCTCTCTCTCTCTCTCTCTCTCTCTCTCTCTCTCTCAGCGTGAGCAACTCTTAGCAACTCGTCCAGCAGATTGGGGCCACTGGTCGGTGCACTCTGCACGCACTCAGATCGCTGACTATATAGGGCGGGCAAGAACGCACTGGCCCAACCGCAGCCCTCGCTCACCCTTAGAGCCTCGCTCAGCCTACAAGAGAGAGAGAGAGAGACAGATAGACAGAGAGACAGAGAGACAGAGAGACAGAGAGACAGAGAGACAGAGAGACAGGGTGACAGAGAGACAGAGAGACAGCGAGATAGAGAGACAGCGAGATAGAGAGACAGAGACAGGGAGACAGAGAGACAGAGAGACAGAGAGACAGGGAGACAGAGAGACAGAGAGACAGAGAGAGACAGAGAGAGAGAGAGACACAGAGAGACAGAGAGACAGAGAGACAGAGAGACAGAGAGACAGAGAGACAGAGAGACAGAGTGACAGAGAGACAGAGAGACAGCGAGATAGAGAGACAGCGAGATAGAGAGACAGAGACAGGGAGACAGAGAGACAGAGAGACAGAGAGACAGGGAGACAGAGAGACAGAGAGACAGGGTGACAGAGAGACAGAGAGACAGCGAGATAGAGAGACAGAGACAGGGAGACAGAGAGACAGAGAGACAGAGAGACAGAGAGACAGAGAGACAGAGAGACAGAGAGACAGAGAGACAGAGAGACAGAGAGACAGAGACACAGAGAGACAGAGAGACAGAGAGACAGGGTGACAGAGAGACAGAGAGACAGAGAGACAGAGAGACAGAGACAGGGAGACAGAGAGACAGAGAGACAGGGAGACAGAGAGACAGAGAGACAGAGAGACAGAGAGACAGAGAGACAGAGAGACAGAGAGACAGCGAGACAGAGAGACAGAGAGACAGAGAGACAGAGAGACAGAGAGACAGAGAGACAGAGAGACAGAGAGACAGAGAGACAGAGAGACAGAGACAGGGAGACAGAGAGACAGAGAGACAGAGAGACAGAGAGACAGGGTGACAGAGAGACAGAGAGACAGAGAGACAGGGTGACAGAGAGACAGAGAGACAGAGAGACAGAGACAGGGAGACAGAGAGACAGAGAGACAGAGAGACTGGGAGACAGAGAGCCAGAGAGACAGAGAGACAGAGAGACAGAGAGACAGAGGAGCGAGGCAGAGAGAGACAGAGTGCAATAGAAAGGCCGAGTGCAGGAACTGCGACCCAGAATAGGCAGATACGACTGACCTAGCCTATGGGGTTCGCAAGCAGCTCGCAAGCCGTCGGAGAGCAACGCAGCCGCCACCTTACCCGCGGGCGAGATTAAGAGACAACGCACCGCCTCCGGCACGGCTTGCAGTTCGGCCCAGCGTCTGCTAACTGTCGAATCCAGGCCAGCGAGCCTGATCTCCGTTTGTGCACGAATGAGCGTGCAGCCCGGTCGAATCGAAGTATGAAGGCCGCCGGCTCTTGGACTGGCCAGTAGTTTTATTGGCCGTGGTTGGCGTGGTCACTGACCGTGCAGGGTCACCACTCCTATTAGTGGCACGGTACTCGCTCGCACACGCCCCCTCCCATCCCCCGTACGTGCCCGCTTGCAGCCGGAGAGCGGGCAATCTGGACACGGCGACGCGAAGGTAAGATGTCTGACTGGCGCGCACGAGACGCCGGGCTGAGCTCCGGCATTCGAATCGCGTGCACTGGGATGGCGGTGGTAAGTCGCCAGATGGCAAAAAGCAGGCATGCTGTGAGCTCCGCAATACTCAGGACTTGGTTCGCTCATCGTCTATCACTCTTTAGCCCCTCACAGCGTCAAAAAACTTGGGCCCGAGAGCGAAGAACGAAGCGTAATGCAGCGTCGCGACAGGACAGGAGCGCACCACTACATCTATAGACGATATCGCATTCACAGTGAACGGTACTTTTGTTTTTTAGTGCGCCAAGGAAACAACTCTATTGCGAAACACCCACATGGTCCGTATCGCCGTGTGGAGCTACTAGAGTTACAGTTCAAACATTTTGGCAGTGTTAAACACCAGTCGTAAAACCTCAGTTTAGGGATTTCACGTACTGGCTAGAACCAAAGGCCGGAGTACCACCGGAATGCATTCATTTCAATCTCTCCTAATCACAATTGAGTGCGGATCTGCCAACATTACATCAATTTCAAAGAAAGCTAAAAACTCACATGTTTATTACTGCATTCAATTGCATTATCCTTGTGATTAGTACACTGTGTTCTTATTCGTGGTATCAATGTGCATGCTACCGCTCAGCGTATTTAGATTGACATTGTGCATGCTACCACTAAGCATTTGATCATGCTTCCTTTTACAGCGTAAGTGAAATGCATTGATCGAGATAAAGTGTCTGATGACTCGAAACAATATATTGCTATTATTATGACTATTAGGTCAGCTGTCGCCCGCAGCTAGAGACCGGCCCCACTTCCCGACTTACGCAATCCCTGGCACGCAAGGATAGCGTAAAGAAAGGGCCTTATGCTGCTCGGCACTCCTGAAAGGTTTAATAAAGGCACTGTTTTTAGCAATGACTTCAAATAATGCAGCTCAGTCAACTTAAATTATAAAAAATGTCCAAGGATCGTCTGCTATGAGACTGGGTGACGCAAGCAATGTCAACAGGGTGGGTAATAATAATAGTAATGATAATAATGTACTTGATAAAGCGTCCTCAGAGAACCTAATCTCTTTCTAGGCGCTTTACATTTGCTGCAAAGGGAAATGCAATTGAATGGTAAGTAAAATCATGCTTGAAAAACAAGCAAAATGAATAACATGGTTAGGGGTGACATGCACAGGGTCAGCATTCAAATGTGGTTAGTGACTTTTTGGTTTTTGGTTAGGGTGATTTAACCGTCAAATTACTATTGTCCGCAGATGAGCTGCAGCTGCTATCACTTATGCGAGCACCAAGAAATGCAGATAGCAATGGTTGCGATGTGACTCGAACCCACGACGCTGGTAGTGAAGCTTGAGTACGCTATCCCTGATGATTATAGATGAATTGGCACTCAATGTAGGTGTCCTGTTCCAAGGTGACCTTTCATTAGACGACCGAATCAGCTCCGCAGCTACGTCTGCCTGCTTTCAGCTACATAACATTGCTAAATTCGGGCTTGCATAGACAGGTATACCATATGTTGCCTGCATTGGTGACATCTCCTCTTGAATTGCGAAACTCACTGATTGCTGGCCTACCGGCGTGTGCAATCAGGCACTTAGAGCCGCTGCCAAACTCCGAAGCTAGGCTTGCCTGTCGGGAGCGTCGCAGTTGCCACATAACTACTTCTCGTCGACCTGCATTGGCTACCAGTCGAGAAACGGATCGACTTCAAGATTTTGTCGCTCACTTTTAGGTTACTTCATTCTCTGGCTCCAGCCCATCTCTCAAATCTACTTCTCCTCCAGGCCTAACATCGTACCACCTATTTTTTGGAATCTAGTCTTTCACCTATACTTCGTACGAACCTCAAATATTTTAGAGACCGCGCCTTTACTTCATGTTTCCAAAGTCCGGAACTCATTTCCGAATGGAGGCACAACATTTCTTAACTCGACAGTATTTAAAAGAAAGCTAAACATCATTTATTTATCACGATATTTAATGGTTTATGGGATATGTCCTTTGTGTGTTTATGCGTTTTGACACTCTGCATGCTGCCACTAACCAGGTTATGTTTGTTGTCATGGTGAGCCATGGTGGCACAATAGGTAAAGTGGTTGCTTTTCATGACCTCATGGGTTCGATTACACCAGTGGGTGATTCTATATCGCCGCTGCAATCCGCGGTGATAGCCGTAAAAGATCTCCAGTCGCTATACAAAAGAAGCTGTACAATCAGCTAGTCTTTATTTACTGAGATTGCTACAACCAACGGTTCAAGCAAGCGTCCTGCGTAGAAAATTCAAAGAGCCTACACGAAGATTGATTTCCCTACGGGCGAGATATAAATGCATTCGTACTATTACTACTGATTAATTTGGGCTCTTGGATGGAGCTATTTGCTGCAGCTCCACAACATTCAGCATAGCTAAGTTGACGTGCTAGGGAACATGCCGCTTCTAGAGATCTACTTTCTTTGAAAATGCCATCCAGCGCGACTTCTGCAACATCGAAGTCCGATGTGAGTACGTCGTTTGCACGTATCCGATAGAGAGATCCGATGTGAGCCCCAAGTCATTTAGGAAACTGCCGTAACCCGCTAACGGAACGTTTCCTTGAACGACGATTTCGTCGATGAAACTGTACACCGACCGGCAACGGAGTGTCCCTTACTCGCTCAGCGCTGATGAGGAACGAGTGCCTACTGAAATGCTTGTTTGCTAAATCAGTTCGACTATGAGTGCCAAGATGGTATTCGTGGTTTCTGGAATATAATGACAGCGAACCTAGCATGTCTAAGCTACGGTTACGCTACAAAAGACGCCCAGACAAATTGAACGGTCAGTCAGCTGAGCTCTAGGCAGGCAGACGGCTGTGGTGTGGACATCGCACGAGGAGATCATGACCACTCTGACCGGTGCAGGACACCGGCGGCCGTGTGTGGCCGATTGAATTGACCGCTCGGCACTGTCGATGCGGACTTGCCGTTGCAAGATGTCAAAGGGACTCTTCATTGCTGCAAGGTGTCTTTACCATCGGCATACACACTTTCGAGGATCGAGGCAGCCCGGAAGCATCGCTAGCCGCAGTAGCTCAGCTTCGAGGAAGCACAGCTTCATCAAACAACGTCACACGCCGGAAAGAGCCAAAAGCATTACGAAGGATGTGTGCGTGTGCATGTAAGTGAAAGTGTGAGTGTGTCGATATGTATGTGTGTGTGTGTGTGTGTGTACGTGTGTGTGTGTGCGTGCGCACGCATGTGCCTGCCCGTGCGTGTTTGTTTGTGTGCACAGAAGCGGCCAAAGTACTCTCGTATTACTATGGTCGGGTGCTGCAGCCAGGTGGCAGAGAGTCTTGCTGGCAGAATCTGACTTGATTGTCGCAAGCAGCTGTGAAAACGCGGCCGACCTTGAGGCTGATCCCTTCGTGCCCATTGAATCATCTATGAATCCCCTAGCGATTCAGAAGGTCGAATTTTCTTGAACGACTTTAGCGTCTTACCTGAAGGATAGTCTATATAAAACTCTAAAGATTTCTAACGGTCTGATGCAGTGAGCAGACGATTCTCAGGTAGGCAGATTTTTATAGAAACGTCTATAAAGTAGCTATCTTACCATGACACGGGCTAAGTCTTCGTCTCCTCAACCCTCTCTCCTCTAATATTATCTGCCATCTGTATTTTTCGCTTTGCACTATTTTCTCACTCACCCTCTCTCACTCTTTCTCTCTCTCTCCCTCTCTCTCTCTCCCCTTTCCCACTCACCATCCCTTTTGCCTATTGTCTCCTCATTTCTTCTCTCCACCGAAGCACCTCTCTCGCTCTCCGCTTCCCTCTCTTTTCTCTTGCTTTCTTGCTCATTCTCTCTTTCCCTACCGCGCTCCACCGCTCTACTGCACTCTCGCTAGAAGTGTCGCCCAGGTCCGAAATTGCGACCGCTTTACAATTTCGCAGCGACAGCGTCACTAGCCTTGTTGAGAGCAGCTCAGCAGTGCGAGCCAGGCGACGCACGGCTGCGAACGCTCGCTGAGCGGCTTCCACGTCCACGGTCATAACTAGGCCGCCAACGCGGCGCTCGCACGGCGCTAGTCTCTCAGCCGACGCGCGATGACTACCGGCGACGCCTGAACCTTGTGGCGAGGCTACTTACTTTTACGTGCTGCACCTATGCACGCAGCATTGCCGACAGCAGCAGCAGAAACTAGACAGCGAAGACGAGCGCGCGTAGCGTAGCCTATCACGTGTCTGTATCCACAATGCAGACAAGTCTATTTAACAGCTGCGGACGGTTCAAGACGTACCCCACCGACAATGCGGCCTAGAGATCACGTCAGCTCCAACGCCAATGCCTCTAGTCTTGAATCCTCACTGCCCACTATCTCAGGGCGCCGGCCTTTTTATACGGCCTCGGCAATAAGCCCACGCATGATCTCATAATCGCGAATAATAGCTAACTACCATAATTCGGCTTGTGTAGCTCGCACCTCCGTTACGGCACTGCGCCGCCCTCTCCGCCGCTCTCGGCTCAGGAGTCGAAAAACGTCGCAGTCAAAATTCGGTAGCTCGGAGACTAGCAGAAACGACGAGAAGCGCTGCGACATTGCGAGGCCTCACCTGAGCACTGACGAGCTACCCCGCTCGCTGAGGGGGGGATCTACGTACGATCCCCTCCTCAGCAGCAGAAGAGGCGGATAACAATGCTACCTGATTTAACAGCTTTTTGTATGGCGACAAAAGAGCCTTTGTGGCTATCACCACCGCTTGCAATAGCGATAAAGGATCGCCCACCGTAGGATTCGAACCCACGACCTCGGGGCCGAGGTCGTGAAACGCAACCGCCTTACCCAGTGAGCCATTACGGCTCAAATACTCACAGCGTTCCACGCGCGGCCGGCTGCGTCGGGCTTGCTTAATTCTCGCTGCGAACTGGCTAGAAATGCAACTGCGGGGGCGCACGCCGACGGGCAAGCGCTAGCATGCAGGCGGGTGCCACCAAGAGGGAGCTTCGCGGCCGGCGTCGCCGTCGTCGTTCGGAGGCTCGCCGATCGCGCTGATGAGGTTTCCCAATGAAGGCGTGTAGTCGACGCATAGCACGTGCGTCGCCGGAGGTACCTGAGCGGCAAGTTTGCTTGCAATAGCTGTGGGCGTGCCGAGCTGCCGCTGAGAGCACAGAAGCCGGCAGAGCGAGCCAGCTTCCGCCGCCACCATTCGGGCACGCGTACTTTAAAGGCGTACCGAATTCGGCTGCAGCTCGGGCGTGTTGGCGATCAACGAGATTGTCCCGGCCGGCACAATGCGTGACGCGTGCTGAAGCTGACAAGGCTCGATCGATAACTATGTCTTGTCGGCGGCTGGAGGACAATTATGCGCACGATCTTTCCGCTAAGTGGTTCGCGCGCGATCTTATACAGCCGACAGATCGTCTCGCTTATCACCGCTTTTTTATTGCGATTGCCCGTCCGCGCGTGCGGCCACGTCGTGAGATAGCAGGCTAATGCTATGAAATCGCTAAACAGAGAGGAGTGTGTCTAGTTTTCATGCAAAGCGTAAATGCATCTCCGCAACTGCTGCGCCTGAGCGAACGCGATTGGTATTCACATTGCACCCAGGTCCCACCCGAGCAAGAAACTACTGACCCTTTAAGGGCGGTACTTTACGATGGCCTCAAATGATCGCAGCAAGACAGGCAGGCTGTGGCATGCGAGACGCGACACACTTGATTTCGCGGAGGCGAGGCAAACACTTGGCCATGAATGCGTAGCACTCCTACCGCCCGTCGGTGCGGTGGGCGTCTATAATGATAATGAAAATGGGCGCGCGCGCTCCGCACGAGTTTGGTGACGTCGCGAGCGTATTGCGCATCCGGATTAATTGAGCAGGTAAAGGCCAGCCCGCACGCCCGCCGATCGGCTGCGGAAGGCAATTTGCCCGTCGGATAGAAAAATTGCGCGGCGCACCTTTAAGCATAGACTAGGTGCGCAGTAATTGCCGCGGGGAGTGAGCTGCCTCTGGGGTCTACGCGCGCGTCGCCCTTTCGATTCCTTCTTGACAGCGATTGACCGTCGGCTGCCGAAGAGTCCAGCGACGACGGCTGCTTTCACGGACTCACGCGTCGCTCAGCGCCGGCGGCGGTGGCGCCGGCTCACGGCCCGTCCTATCAATGGAAGAAGCTGACAGCCCAACGAAGCCGGCGAGCCGTCGTCCGCCGTCGCCTCAGCTTCAGCTCGGCCGCCTCGCCGTAGACGGTGCTCATCCGGTAAGCAGAGCGCGTGCGAGAGAGAGACCCGAGTTCTTTTTTGCACTCGCACGTTCGCTTAGGCGCTGCTGCGTCTTCGAGAAAGAGAGAGAGAGAGAGAGAGAGAGAGAGAGAGAGAGAGAGAGAGAGAGAGAGAGAGAGAGAGAGAGAGAGAGAGAGAGAAAGAGAGAGACAGCGAGAGAAAGAGAGAGAGACTGAGGCAGAAAGAGAGAGAGAGAGAGAGGAGAGAAGACGCGCTCGCTCAGAGCACCCGTCGCCTACTCGCGCGCCCGCATGAGGGGGCCGTCGCAGGCTTGCGGCCAGCTCGCGCCGCGCGCGAGGAGGCTTGGCGACACATGGCATCCGCTGCCAGGCGCATGACGCGACAGTCGTCTCGAGCAATCGCACTCGCTCGGCTGCGAGGGAGCGTCTCGCGACCGGTGTGCAAATGCTGCGCGACGCTCCTCAGCAGCGGACGGGTGGCCCGAACGACTTCCTCGGCGAGCGCCTCTTTGGTCTCCGGACGCGTAGCGCTCGCTCTTGCTCGCTGCTGCTCCTCGCCTCCTGCGTCCGTCGCTCCGAGGCCTCGTCGTCGCTCCTCGTCGTCGCCTACTTCAGCAGCGCTTCATTCCTCTCACGTTCGCGCGTCAGCAGCGCTGAAAGATGCGCGCGAGAAGCTCCCTGGAAGAGCTTCGCTCGACGCGCGAAATCGTTCGGCGATTCTGCCGCCGCCGCCGCCGCCGCCGCCGCCCGCGGTAGATGGATGACTCGCCGGCCGACTTTTAAGAGCATCAACGCACGCCGACTGACGTCACCCAACGATGTCAGCATTCGCCCGGACGAGAGTGGGAGCGCATAATTCAGTTACACAGCGGTGCGCGAAAGCGTCGCGCTCCGCTGCGGCTTAGCGGACGGACGCGACACTCCTTTGGTCGGAGGACCGCCCTCGCAGCCGCAGACGAAAGGGCGGAGGGTGCGGGTTGTTCTTGCTTGATTCGCACGCAGCGGTGGTGGACGCGGCGCGACGGGCGCGGCGGCAGCGACCGGGGCTCAAAGCGACGTCGGGTCGCACCGCCAGCTAGCACCGCGCGTCATCCTTGTGGTTTTGGCCTCGCGCGGAGTTCCAACGTCTGCTTTATATTGGTGCGCCGTGATGGGACCCGAGGTAAGGCGGTTGCTTTCACGACCTCGGGACCGAGGTCGTGGGTTCGATTCCTGCGGTGGGCGATTCTGTATCGCCACTGCAAGCGGCGGCGATAGCCGTAAAGGCTCTACTGTCGCTATACAAAAAGAGGCTGCTTAATCAGCTAGGATTTATTTTATTCTATTTAGCGCCCGCTCGCTGCAGAAAAAGCGAGATAGGAGGTGTGCTGAAACACTCCGGCCGCCGTGGAAGCCCGCCGGCGGCCGCTGCAGTAGCTTGCCGTAGCTCGCTCCGGTTTTAGAGGAGTCGGCGAGTGCAGCCTGCTTCGCGGCTCGCGGCTACGGCGCCCGCCGCAATTCGGGCGCCGCCTAATGGAAGCCGCGTAGCTCGGCGTTAGCTCGCCGACTGACACTACCCGCCATAGGCGCGGGCTCCGCTACGGGCTTCTGAAACGCGATAGGCCCAGCCCCGGCACGCGGCTGCTAGTGGCCAGTCGCCGGGCGGAGTAAGGCAGAACGTATTGGCGGCGGCGGCTGTGAAGCGGACAGAATGCCACTCGCTTCGGTCCGGCGCAGACGGAGCGCAGCTCGGTCGGCTGCTGAGCGCGAACGCCGTGCTTTGAGCGACACGCACGCGCGCACACACACACGGACGCACGCGCATGCACACAAACGCGCACGCACGCACGCACTCACTCACACGCAGAGACACACGCATAAACGCACGTGCACAAACGCACGTGCGCATGCACGCACCCATGCACTAACATGCACACGCACAAACACACGCAAAAAACTCACAACACCCACACACATAAACGCATGTGCACTCACACACACACGGACGCACGCGCACGCACACAAACGCACACGCACGCACGCACTTACAAGCAGACACACACGCATACACGCACGCGCATAAACGCACGTGCGCACGCACGCACCCACGCACTAACACGCACACGCACAAACACACGCAAAAAACACAACACGCGCACACGTAAGCGCATGTGCACACTCACAGACATACGAACGCATGCGTACACACACAAACGCACACGTACGCACGCACGCACTCACTCACACGCAGACACACACGCATAAACGCACGCACTCAAACGCACGCGCGCACACACGCACCCATGCACTAACAGCCACACGCACAAACACACACAAAAAACATCCACAACTCGCACACACGTAAGCTCATGTGCACACGCGCACACACGCTTCGCGCGCGCGCGCACATACACCCACAGCTGTGCTTGTGCTTCAAAACCTCCCTGCCTTCCCGCACGTCGAACTAGCTCTATCCCCTTGATGCGCGCATTGCTAACTTTCGCAGAGATGATGACAACAAATTTGTTTAAATTGAGTATTAAGATAAATCCGACGTAACTTATCGGCAACTTAAAAGCCAACACTGCCTTGCTCGCAAATTAAAGAATCTAGCCATCAGAATGAGCTCAGCAAGCAATTTTCCTCTACAGTTTGCACGAAATTCGGATGCACTGTTCAAGGTAAGCTTTATCTAGCCGACTGCATCGTCGTCACAGTCGTCAAAGCGATTTGATGTCAGCTACGTAGCACCGCCGAAAGTTCAGGCCTGCTTAGACGATGTATGTATTATGTATCTCCGTCTGTAACTCCATAAAGCCAGAGTTTCCCATAGCTCACTCAAAGCTTGTGTGGATTTTGTTTAGGCATGAGGCAGTAAACAGACTTCCTCTCCCACAACAATGAGAAAGTGAGAAGCATAGCTGAGTTAGGAAAGCCGTCGAGGTAGTGAGTAGCAAGGAATTACCATATTTTTAAGATTATAAGTCATACACAAGTATAGGTTGCACCCAGAATTTATAAAAACTAATTTTGAAAAAAATTTATATTTGAAAACACGATTACTGAATAAATGTAACTCATTTTTTATTTATATAAGCTTGCTTTAATCATCACATTTACAAAGAAACTCGTCCTCAGTATCACTGCTAAAATCTTCACAGTCTTCGGCAGCGCTCTCAATGTCTGATTTGTCACTTTCCTCATAGACTGTGTTATCTTCAGTTCCACCCAGCATGTTTGAAACTCGTAATTTTAAGGTTTATGGTCAGCTAAAGTAAATTTTAGTACAAACTAGGTAGTACCATGCGAACAAGTTGAGCAGTATAAAAAAATCCTAGCTGATTAAACAGCATCTTTTTGTATAGTGACGGAAGATCCTTTGCGGCTATCACCACCGCTTGCAGTGGCGATAAAGAATCGCCCACCGCAGGAATCGAACCCACAACCTCGGGACCGAGGTTGTGAAAGCAACCACCGTACCTAGTATAGATAAGTAGAGAAATAGTTTTTTTTAACTTTGACATTATTCGACATGCAGTGTAGTAAGTCGTAGATTCATTTTTTCCAAAATAAATTGAAAAAGTGCGACTTATAATCTTAAAAAATGTTAGCGGCCCAGGATGGATGGAAACATGTGCCACTGTCGGCAGCAGGAGCTGCTCTGCAATGGTTCAGGTATTATCTCAGAGGGAGACTCCGGAGTATTGACGAGAATGAACGAATGTCATCCGAGGTACCTCTGAAATATGGGGTACCTCAGGGCTCCGTGCTAGCCCGGTTCTTTTCATGGTTTATACTCTCCCTCTTGCCGATGTGATTGCCGAGCACAATATAGGCTTGCAATTCTATGCGGACGGCACTCATTTGTACCTTTGCTTTGATCCCTCTGTCAGACTTCGAGCACCTCGAATTCTCTCAACTCCCTTGCTGCATGTATTGATGACATCCACACATTGCTAGTGGCAAATTTTCTTAAATTAAATGATGATAAAACTAACTTACTAGTTATGTGCAAACCAGGTGTGATTCAGAAATTGGCAAGGCTAACGCTCAAAATCGGCTCTGCCAGCATATCTATTGTTGAATCTGCAAGAAATCTAGATATCACGTTCCAAAGTGACCTTTGGTTAGACGATCGCATCAGCTCCATAATCAAGTCGGCCTACTTTCAGCTACATAACACTGTGACATTGCTAAGATTCTAGCTTGCTTGCACAGGGATATCACATCTAAGTTGGTCCATGCACTAGTGACGTCCCATCTTGACTTCTGTAACTAACTGCTCGCTGGCCCACCAGCATGTGTAATCAGGCACTTACAGCAGGTGCAAAACTCTGCAGCTAGGGCTTGCCTGCCATGAGCCTCGCAGTCGCCACATCACACCACTTCTCGCCAAACTGCACTGGCTAGAAGTCAAGTAACGGATTTGCTTCATGGTTTTGTTACTCACTTTAAGGTCCCTTTACTCTTTGACTGTAGCCTACCTATCAGATCTACGCCCCCATCAGTCCAAGCAACGTACCAGCCGCTTTTTGGAATATAACCGTTTACTTATACCTCGTGCGAACCTCATATCATTTGGAGACTGTGCATTTAGTTCGTATGCTCCCAAATCTCGGAACTCACCCCTAAATTGCATCACGATATCCCCCGGCTTGACCGCATTTAAAAGGAGCTTAAAAACGCACCTATTTATGACTGCATTTAGTGGGTCCCTGCGATTTTCCCTTTGCGTGCTCATGTATATAAGGTATAGGTTTTTCAAGTAGGTAATTCAAGTAGGCTCGCAAAAGTGAACTGAGCAAAATGGCCATTTTTGTAATCTTAAGCGATACGAATCTGCTGAAACCAGTAGGTTGCGTGGCCAATCACAGGATGAATTTAAGAATCGGGTTATCTTAGCACTTCCGAAGGTTATGCGGCTCCAGATTGAGTTTACCCCAGCACGACAGTCCTACTTGGAATTAAAACGCTGACTGATCTACGCGAGTATTGCCTCCGCTGCTCCTTCTTTAATTTTAAAAACCCCGACCAACCACGTGGACACAGACCGTGCAGAGCAAATAAGCACATGCAAGAGCCTACAAAAAGAGCGCATAAACGGAACACAGCAACACAAGTACCGAGGATGGACCCTTGTAGGATTCCACTGTGACTGGCCCGGTGTGTGAGACCAGACCTCCAAGCGGCACGTATTAAACTTCATTGGGCAAGTAAGATTTGAATCGCGCCAGTGTCTCATCCGCCAGACCGATCGTTGTTTTCAAGTAGAGTATCGGGCACAATGGGCCTAAGGCAGCTGGTACATGCATCAGCACAAGGCTGTGGCATACCCGTTAGCGTTGCTGCGTGCCACGTCCTTGGTTACACGATAGGGCTCAGTTTCAGTGATGTGGTGTGGCTCGAATCCCTGCTGAAATATTTCTGGTCCTACTTTTCCAAGCTTCCGGGTATTGGACTTCCGGGACCTAAAAAACGGAGGATCTCTTACACTCTCTCTCTCTCTCTGCTTTGTCATCAGTCTCCTCTTCAAACGGCGTTCAAGCCTGCGCTTAACACGGTGCATCATTTGAATTTGTTTGATAAATTGAAAGGAACCTCAAATACTCTTGAAAAGGACAGAATTTACGAGAATATGCTCTCACGGGCACTCCTAAGTTTCATGTGCACTGCGGCCGTGAGGGCATCGAGGCTGTCGGCCGAGTTTGGGTGCAATCGAGAATAACTGCCGAGAAATATTTCAAGAATTTTGCCAGATTGCCAGCTATTGCTAGTTAAGTTGCGTGGGTGGACAAACTCGACGTTACCTTGCAGTACAGCGACACAGGAACAGTAAACGAGAGTGAGCAATGATCAGAGATGTTCAGCTGGCACAAAACAAAATAAGTCGGGCAGATATTCTTAGGGGGATAAAGAGATCTGAGACATGGCCACCGACATGAGTAATGTGATTAACGTGTTGACCGAATTGAACTTATACCAACAGTTAAGAAACCAGTGGACATGGAAATCTCTATGGCTGCCATCGTGATTTTTGAAGTGTTCTTCTCTCAATACAGGCAATTCACACACACACACATTTTTAGTGAGGAACTCCGTAAACAAGGTTGTCAACCAGAAGGATGTCAGTAGATCATAACTGTCAGAGGCATTTTCTTGCATCGTGATGTTTTTGCAACCTATTCAAGCGATAGCCCTCGCACAAAGCTACACATCTGACGGAAGACAAATCACGAGCAGCAAAAAACAACGCCGCCACACACCTTTCCAGCCGAGGCGAAGTAAAAGAATGAGAAGACGGAAGGGACAGTCTCAGACTAGAGTATGCCATCATCCACGTCTCGGTCTGCAGAAATGCATCCAGCTTCCGCTGAACAGCCTGATCGCGGATAAGTAACCCCTTAGATTTTAATGAGCGGACATTTTACAGGCAGAATTGTAGAGGTTTTCAATGACAGTGGGCTGCCGTCTATAACTAGCTGGGCTACAGTGAGTAAGCTTAGCCTTTCCCATCCGACTGCTACTGTATTTCTACGTTGATAGTTCATTCACTGGCGGTTTACTGCTCTTAAGCGCAGTATTATCTGCATTAGGCTGGCTACATGCTTCATTTTTAAATATTCTAAAGTCGACGGATTTCGTTATGTTGGTAGTTTGAAAGCTTTAGGCACTCGTCCTGCAAGTGTATATCTGCGCAAAAGTGGATTACTTTTAATGGAACAGTCTTCACAAACGGGTTTCCTCAACCGATCTCATCTCATTGATAGCAGTCTGCTGCATGAGTGCTGCCCGGGTTCAGATGTTCCTCATTGTCCTCCTATACTCTTCCGCCATCACACCACTGTTCCTACGCCGACGCCTCTGGAAAATCGCAGCCGAAACGAGAGTATATGCTGTCTTAGCTAAACGTCCATGCGCTCATACTTCACGACTCAAGTTCTGGGTTTGAGCACTGCGTCAAGAAGTATTTTTTTCTCGCGGCGAAGAGATCAATATCCGTTTAGGCCGTACATCGCTATGCTTGCTGGTTTGATCCAATGGTTAAGGTGCTCGCCTTCAACGAATGAGATCAAGGTGAATGCGTTTGATGAACAAGGTTGAGGGCTCGAGCTCTGTGGCATCACATGTGAAGCGCCTGAATATCGATTACTTTCTCTTACGCTCAATACAAATGAAGTTTATTCTAATGTATGCATTATATAGAGGCTTTCAAATAAACCAATATCTCTCTCTCTCTCTCTCTCTGTTTATCTCTCTCGCTCTCTCTCTCTCTCTATATATATATATATATATATATTATATATATATATATATATATTATATATATATTATATATTATATATATATATATATATATATATATATATATACAAACATAGAGAGAGAAGATATGCTCCAACAGTTTGTCGTACGACATTCTTTCTTCGGCAAGCATCTTCAGCTTTTCCGCTTGGTTTCACTACTTTACAGTAGTGGTTATTACTTTGGAGCTAGAACGTTTCGTTTTTACGACTTTAAATAATAATTAGTAATTAGCCTGAATGAGTGAAAACTCACGGACGTACTCAACTTAGCTTTGACGGCAGACCAGCGCGTTCCTATATGAATAGATTTGAGACCTGCTAGCTGAGGGCAGGACTTGTAGTTTTTCTCTTATTATCAAAGAACCGTACTGTCTCGCTTACGGTAGTTTCTCAATTTGGTGAATTCCAAGTGAAACTGATTTTAACCTTTGCCGAAAATTTACGATTACATTTATAATCACTCGATTTTGTACCCAATGGTTAACACTGGCATGCGAATCAGCAGTTACTACCGTTTATGGAAGTTATTAGCATTAAAAATGACACATGTTGATAGCGTGCGTGATTTGGGGCTACTGGTTTTTTTTTTGGATAGGGTTAAAACATCGGCATGAGCCAAGTGCATTCGACATGTGAATTCGGTGTCAGTTTACAGTGACCCTCTACTTTTCTTAACGGATTTCTATTATTCCTAGAATTTCAATGATCACAACCCTTGCGAAACAGCTCTAAAAAGACTTGCCGAGCTGTGCGACTTCCCGGATATTTTCAGGTTCATGACCAGATGCTGCCGCGACAGGGGCCTTGGGCACAAAGCTTCCGGCTCTCTATTAGTAAAAAAGGAACTTTTTCATAGAGTTTAAGCAGCCTATCCAGACGTTCTTAGAACAAAAGGCGCAAGTCTCGTGCCTCACTCCCACGGCTGAGGCTTAGTAATATGTTATAAAATCTAGGTGAAGCTTCGGTACACTAGGGATTAGAAGATTAGTATTTGCTGCCGTGGTCCAAAAACTAATTGACACTGAACCTGTTGATCATGGGCATCTGAAGCCAATGATAGGCTGAAACGCACGGCATTGACATTTAAGCGCTTACAGAGCAACAGTCATCCTCTGCACTTTAGTATGGCCGCGCTTTCGTTATGCCGCCGAGCGCGCAAAAATAAAATAAGTAAATATTAGTTGATTCAAAAGCCTAATTGGAAAAAACCGGCAGAAGAGCCTTAATGGCTATTTTCACTGCTTACTGTTATCAACAACGGATCGCCCACAGCAGGATTTGAACCCGCGACCTGGTTTACCCCTTGATTAAGATGCTCGTCCCAAGCAATGTCTTGCCGGGGTCGTGGACTCAAGCCTGCTCGTATGAGTAAAGCACCTGAGTAGAAATTAAGTTCTCTTAGGGCACTATAAAAACTAGTTATGTTTTCTTAAAAGCATGCACCTTATCTTCTGGGCTATCACAGCCGTATGGAATCGCAGAAAACTTGCTACGGACTTGAAGGAGCTTGACTCGATGCGATCGCCTCGGTTGCACGAAGTCGCCGATGAGCCGGCAGCAACTGTCAATTATTTACACGATTATGGCAATTATGTTAATTTCGTCAATCGCATCAATAATGTCATTTGCGTATGCGAATGGCCGTAGTCGTTATTCGGCGGCTTGCCTGTCGCACACGCTAAACCTGCGAGCTTTTATGAGCGCCAGTGATGCACAGCGCTTTGGCAAGGAAGCAATCGGCAGATTGTAGGCTGGCAATCGTATCGTCTGCAGCTTTGCCTTTCCAGAAGCTCTTGTGTGACTCGCTCGACCAGATTGTCGCGAACGCTAGCCGCCATCGGCCATTTAAAGCATTCATTCGAGCGGCGCTCGCGAGCTTCCGGCGAGCCTCAGAAAATCCGCGCCAATCCGCCTCTCATGCAAAAGCCTTCTGCGATGCGTGCAGATGTCCTGCGGACCAGCGTAGTCGTTTACCACGCCGCGGACCGCCGCCGCCGCCGCCGCCGCCGCTCTGCGTACGAGGCAAGCGGTCGCGGCGGACGGTCCGTAGCGCTTCACCCGTCGCTCCTCGTCATCTCGCTCCACGCGATTTCCTGAGCAGCAGCTCCGACGCTTCAGCTGCTTTCGCGAGCGTTGCCGTCGTCGGCCGCTGTCTCAGTCTCGCCAGTCGGCCGCTGTCTCAGTCTCGCGCCGCCGCGCAGTGAGGGGCTTCGGCCCGCACCGCTCCGGCCCGAGTTTCGCACCTTCGGCGGTGCACCCGCGAGCGAGCCAGTTCGATACGTCGGCGCCCGTCACTCGGGTGCAGGCGACGGCCGTCGCCAAAGTGCGGCCACTTGAGATGCTCGTCCTGTCGTCGCTCTGAGTGCTCAGCTGAGTAGCTGACCACGTTCTTTGTGAGAGCCAAAAACTGCTCGCGACCGCATTGGCCAGCTGGCTAGCGGACTACGGGAGTGGGGTAGACTGTCGGACACTCTTTAGTCCTCAATAAGGCGACGGTCGCGCAAACTCGCCGGCGGAGGAGAGTTTTTTCCGTCGTTCGAAGCCAGGGACGTTAGCGTGCCTCATGGCTAACGTGCCGTTACGTTGGCGGCCCTGGTCTAATGCTGGCCACATCCGGCTGCTGAGACTTCTGCTGGCCACATCGGCAAGCCGCTCTCAGTGAAGCAGAGGCGCGAACGTGTAGCGACGCTATCCTGGCTTTTGTGCGGGATGTGGGTCAGTGAGGTCGCGGTCCGAGCTCTGCTCGTAATACTGACAAGTTATTTACGGCCATTGCAATAACTTTAGTTTGTGTGCTTACATGTTTGTATGTAGGTATTTACCACCCACTTGAGCTCCGCAAAGCCGCAAAGGCCAAGTTCGCTTAAAGCTGGAGAGCATTTTATAGCACAGTCGAAGCCTGCACGGCTTTCGGTGCAAATACGCTGGCCAGCAGACGCGGGCGCACGTAACGAAGCGAACGTGAGAAGTACAGCAGAGTAAGAAGGAAATTTGATGAAGTGAGTGTCACCGAGCGGCCGCAAAGGAGGGGTTTAAGCGACGCACCCAAGTGAGTTGGCAGCAAGGGAGGAGAAGTCGTACCCTCATTAATGCAGAAGTGAGTTCTAATGTAATGTCATTTATCTCCCTCTGTAACTTCACTAAGCCTCAAAGACTATGTGGGTGTTACGCAGGAGAGTTTTTTATAGCTCACTCACAGCCTAAGCGGCTTTCGGTACGCATTCGGTAGCTAGCAGACTTCGTCTCACGCAACAAAGCGAAAGTGGGAAGCATAGCAAAGTCAGGAGAGCAGTTGAGGTAGTGAGTAGCATGGAAGTAGCAGCTCAGGACCTCTGAAAATGATGAGCAATTGTCGGCAGTAGGAGAGTAGTTGTCGTTGCGTAACAGTCTAGGACCAGCAAAGCGAAAGCTTCCGTCGCTAGAGGCTTCGACATTTTCATTGCCAGCCTCAGAGCGAATGCTTGTCGGTAGCCGCGCGATCTCATGCAGTCCAGCCAGTGTCTGGTATACGAATCTCGAGCAGGAGGCCGTGGCGCTTGGCAGATGCCACCCGTCTCTTTTTCATTTCGCGCAGCCGGCGTACGCTTAGACTGTGTCACCCGCTGCTGCTTTTGGCTCGGGCGCGAGCGTTCGGTTGCGAGCCTATGCTAGTCTGGCGACCGCTAATACGAGCGCATGCGACGGTCCAGAATGTGTTGCAGGAGATGTCTCGCTGGGCAGCGGCTCCGCCGTCGAGGAGCAGATCGTCTCGACTGAGTGCTCATAGACAGACGGCAATCGCTCGAAGGTCGTCTCATCGAGTCAAATTGCTCCAGTCGTTGAGAGTTGCTCCTAGTCAGTAAATATCTGCAGCAGGCTGTTGCCTTTCCATAGGCGGCATATTATATCAAGATATAAGTGTACGCCCATCTGTGTATAGCTAACCCTACAATAAATAGATAGCCTAATTTTGTCAGTCCAGTAGTCCGCAAGTGAACGTCACTGACGTCACATTAACACCTAGTCCTTGGTGACGTATTTTTAGTAAGCGCATTGCGGTACAACAAAGAAAAGCGCCAACTAAACAAGTGTAAAGAGGAAGACAATTTTCTCACTGCACATGTACTCAAAATTGATGTTGTAGATTGAAATGCTAGAACTTCACAAGACTATAACGTTCAGAAGAATGGAGGAGCACCACACACACACACACACACACACACACACACACACACACACACACACACACACACACACACACACACACACACACACACACGCACGCACACGCACACGCACGCACACGCACACGCACACACATACGCACACACATACGCACACACACACACATCGCTCGCTCTGCTCATTCAGTTTTCGCTTCGCTTATAGGTGCCACGATTACTTTTTGGGCGAGCACTTTTGTGGGCTTTGTGAATGTTGGCTGTTTGATGTGACCCTATCCGTCCTCAAGTTTCGGCACCAGCCACTCAATCGCAAATCCCGCCGCGCCCCATCGGTGGCTTTAAATAAGGCGGGTCGCCAAGCCAGTCCTGAAGGCCTGCTTGTAGAAACAGTAGCGCTAACTGGCTGTCGCATGCGCTCGGATAAAAATATTGCTGAACTGATGATGTTTGGTCGGCGGCCAAGCGCTAATTGACCGCCAGCGGTCACGAAATGGCTCGCGGGAACAGCCGATGGGTTTGGCCTTGAGGTTCTCTCCGGGCGGCCACAGCATACCCTCCGCCTTAGGAGGAGCGATCTGTCATCAAACTTAATTGCCAGGTATCTGCTCTTAGACGGGCTGGCTATCGTCACCGGAGAGACTCGCGAGCATACGGGCGTCGCTTCTGGGAAATTCAGACACTCCGACATCCGCTGCACCTCGTTGACCAAGCATTTGTACGCTTTACTTTCATAATACCAAGTCGATGTCACTGCGAGGGGTAAATACTTGCATCCGCTCAGCTATGCTCTGAGGTGGAGCTTATGAGAGGCAATCTAGCCACAGAACATCAACGATCTTCCACCATGATTCGACGTAGCCGTAGTGACTACCGTACTTACGGCTAACCAACTGAGTCATTACCGATCTGTGAGCTCGGCAAAGAACATGTCAGCGACGCCCGACTTAACACCCGCCTTATAGCGATCAACGAAGGACACTTCTCTCCCGCCGCTTGCGCTAAGTGGACTTTCTCTCCTTCCCCTTCCTTGCCTGCCATCGGCCAGATCGGACCTCTTAACCCTTCTTCTTCGACAGGAGTTGAAATAATAAAATATCAAGTCTCGACATTGTCTCTTGAACTTTGCACGCGATTGTACTAGTGAAACGCTATAATGGCGTATAAACTAGCTTTAGCTACAGTCCTACAGATGTATCCTGGTTCCTGAGTTACAACCAAGATAAACTGTATTAGTCAGTTGTAATTTGGGCGTCAAACAAGATGCCTGTGCCATAATCGTCGAGAAAGAGAGTCGCAGGCTATGCCTGACGCGCTACACTCGTGCTTTTCGTGGCTGCGAAATAAACTGCTTTACGCAAACCATACAGACTTTTCATGTTAAGGAATGGGCACTCTTTATTATCGCGGACGTGCTCTGCTCGCGTAGGCATCTCGACGACGACGATTTCGACTGTGCTATTCAAGAAAAGTAGGAATAGAGAAGCCTGCCCCGCTCAGACTTCCCTTCGACCCAGATGGCTCGTATTATCGTTCCCGCTAGCTTTGTCTGCTTGCCTGGGCAAGTAACTTGCCACAAGTCGTACTAACCACCGGTTTCCCAAGGCGTTTTCATGCGTGCTCTCGCGAGCTGACCTAAACGCGTTAGTTTCGCGTTTGTTCACGCTCATCTAGGAACGACATCGTTAGCGTCATCGACCGCTAGCTATTGATTCGTGATTTTTTTAAGCCTTTTAAATATAATTCGGTTCTCTTGACGTGCTGTATAACCGATCGCTGTTGCTGTTAGTGCTAACGACCATGCCCTACATTTTTTCAATAATAATAGTAATAATAATAATAACAAACTTGATAAATTGCCCTCAGAGCACTCAATTTCTTCCTACGCGCTGTACATTTGACGCAAAGGGAACGCGATCGAATGGTGAAGAGTGTCATGCTTGATAAACAACATGAATAACATGGTTAGGGGTGACATGCACAGTGTCAGCACGCACAAGCACATACAAGACGAATCACGGGGACCCACTTAATGCTGTCTTACATAGGTGCGTTTTTAAGTTATTTTTAAATATGGTCAATTCAGGTCTTCAGCCAGCCGTGGCGGTGGACGCCGACGACACGCGTCGGCACACCTCATTGAGCGCGGTCCGCGTAATGGACAAATGTCGATCGTGGGGGGCATGACATTTAACTAGCTCTCTTGTGTTCTTAGTTCAACTGCTCTCCGAACTCGGCCATGCGTCTTCTCACTTTATCGTGCCTTGCGTGAGATTAAACCTGTTGGCCACCGAATGCTGCTTAGGCTGTGAGTGGGCTATAACGAAGTCTCCTGCGTAACACGGCCATAATCTTTGAGGATTTTCGGAGTTACAAACGGAGACGCATATTGATAGGCCAAAGATCTGTCTCTGATCCATCCACTATGAGGTGGTCGCCCGAAACAATAGGAGAGAATTACGTCACAAGCGTGGAGTAAAGCGTAAGTAAAGCGAAGCGAGCGAGAGAGTGGCCGTCCCGGGCGGCCCGCGCCAGAGCGATGGTGGCTTTACGAGCCAAGTCCGGCGGGGGGGGGGTGGCGCGCTGCCGCAACAACCGAGTCCGGACCAGCGGCTGTGGTGCGGCAGCCCTCCAAAGGTGTCCTATAGCTCTGACCGAGCTCTCCGGGCGACGCCTTAATTGCGAGCGGCTTTCCCTGACAGCCGCCGGTCCTAGCTGCAGCTGCTGGCGGTGTCAAATGAGTGCTCGCGCTTCCGAGAGCGCCTTTTGCACGCGGCAAAGCGCGGAAAGTGCTCCGAGCCACTCGGGCGCACGCGTGTCCTTGTCCGACGTGCGTACGACGAGCGAGCGACGAGCGACTGCTGGATCCCGCGCGCGCGCACGCCGCTCTGCGATCCGAACCGGCGGCTGCCGCACGACGAGCCCGCGGTCACTCGCGGCGCTTCGCTGCCTGCGCACGCCGCTCAGAAGCTGAGCCGCGCGTCTGCCTCGAGAAGCGACTGGCGGCTCGACGACACTCTCACTTTCTTTCTCCCTTCTATTGGCCGATACTGTTGATTTCTCGCTACTCGGCGGAGTTCGCTCCGCAGAAATTAGGAATGCCGTTTAGTACCTGGCCGCCAGTCGCTCCACGAAGCCACAAGGACTATGTGGGTGTCGCGAGCAGGACAGTTTTCAGCCGCCCACTCGAGGCCTAAGCGAGCGGTTTGGCACCGTGCTTAAGGTGGCCCCGACCTAGGTCTGGCCGAGATCATGGGCTCAAGCCCCGTGGCACACGTGAATCACCCGAATTCTCTTTTGGCGATGTACAAATGAATTATATAAATATATATTTATATTTATGTATAAGAGAGCGGCGCGGCATCCGAGACGCGGCAGCCGCCAGCCCAATTGCTATCGCGCCACAACGATCGCTGAACGCCCGTTCGTTGCCTCTCGCTCAAACGCAGCGGCTCGAATGACGCGAGTGAGCAGATCGCGTGGCGATTTGCAGCTCGCTCTCGGAGCATGAGGAGGAGGAGGCGTAGCCCACTTCATCGCGCAGCTCCATACTTTCCATACTCCGTAGTTTCATACTTCTTCTCTTGCTGATGTATTAGCCAAGAAAATCTTCTCCTTTTACTTCTACGCAGGCGACAATCGTTCGTACTTGGCTTTGACCTTCCCCCAGCCCTCCAGCAGGTCGAATTCCTTCAACTCCCCTTGCTGCATGTATTGATGAAATCCGCACGTGAATTTAAACACGCTTTTCTAATTTAATATTGATTAAAAGCAATCTAACTGTTATGAGAAACCTTGTGTGGTTAGGGAGGTTGGAAGTGCTAATGTTCAAAATTGGCTCAGTCAGCATATATCTTGCTGGATGTGCACGAAATCTAAGTGTCCTGATCTAAAGTAACCTTCTATTGAACTACCACATCTGCTCCATAGTCAAATCTGCCTACTTTCAACTATATAAAATTACAACATTTTTGGCTTGCTTAAGCTGGGATACCACATCTAAATTGGTCCACACATTTGTGACATCCCGTCTCGACTACTGTAATTCACTGCTTGCTGATCTACTGGTTAGTACACTCAGAACCTTACAGCTGGTGCAAAACTCTGCAGCTAGGCTTGTCTGTCATGAGCGTTGCAGTTGCCTAATCGTACTATTCCTTGCCAACATGCACTGGCTCACAGTCAAGCAACGCAATGCCTTCAAGGTCTTGTCGCTCACTGTTAGGCCCCTTCATTCTTTGGCTCCAGCCTACCTTTCAGATCTACACCCCGACTAGGCTACGCATCGTACCACCCATGTTTCTTTATATCGGATGCTCGACAGAGCCCGGGCTGCACAGCTCTCCGCTGGAGGTAGCGTCGCGGGGAAGTCTTGTGCGATTCGGTACCAACAAAACCGCGACGGCGGGCGCCGTTGGCTTATGCAGGCGAACCGCTAGTTTCGAGGCTGGCGAAGGCGACGAGCGCCCGAGGCTCGAGACTCGCGCGAAGGCCTATCTGCAGGCGGCAGCGGCCGCGCCTGTGCATCGGACAAGACACTTTCGAAGATGCCGCACCGCAGTGATAGCGAGCAATGGACACCTGAGACGACGACGATGACGACGAGCCCGGGTATATTCTCTTGCGCCCGCTTGCTTTGACAGAGACCTAGCTGAAGTCGAATAATGGCCTAACATAACCGACGCCACACAGACAGGCTTTTCTTCTAGTATACTCCTACATTGATTCCCAGTCATGCAAGAGTCGCTAGTGTCCCAGTATTTTGCCTTAACTTAGAACCGTTTGCGGCCCCTCGAAGTAGTCTTTCGAATCCCTTGTTTCAGTCCCCCGAAAACAATCTGCCAATGGTGGCAGTAACATATGACTTCCCGATTTGAAGGGCTCATTAGCCTCAGATTTCTCTGCTCTTATTTCAGTTATATATGCTACCAATCTACCCTTTGAATTTTGCAACTTATCCGATTCCTTACGTGCACTTGTCTGACTCTTTTTCTCTTGTGGCCATGACCATACTCACAACACGGGTCACGCACTAGATGAAGTATTTCCCTACAACTGTACTATATTCCCATATTGCTATAAAATTCTGCTCATTTCTTGAAGCGAGAATCTTATTCAATCTATGAGATGTGTTCTCCTCCACATTCCAAAATCATCAGTGAATTGCGCAACCCCTTGACCATTGGCATCAAATATGTCCACGAAAGAATATTGTTTTGCCACTGATGCTAAATTTCCCGCCCAACCTGATATCATTGGCAGAATGCTACAACCAAACTTTAGCTGAAATGCTCAACGAGTATATTATTATTATTATTGGCACTGCTCGCTAAGCAAGCTTTAATCCCTTGCCCAGAATGCCTACCTTTAGCCACTGACATATAACTGGCTAGGTCTACCAAGCACTGGCAAAGGGAAAGCATACAAAGATAGCGACCGACTGTCCATTGACCGGTGTATAGGACCACTGTAGATCATACAAATTAATTCTGTCAGAGAGCAAGTTTAAAATGTTGTTAAATACAATATTTAACATTCATAAAATGTTGACGGCTTGTGAACAGACCAGGATCGTTCGATGAACCTCTAAATTACGATGCGAGTTATAGCTCTGTGTTTGGCCCGCTTCCTTTTACAGTTTAAACTTTCTCGCTAGCCAATGTGATCGCCAAGCACTACCTAGGTTAACACTTTCATGCAGATGACATTCATTTGTAACTTTACTTTAATCCTTCCAAGTTATCTTGCCTTTCGCGTTGAATTGTATTAGCTTCCTAGCTGCATGTATTGCTGACCTCGGTACTTGGATGGTAAAGAACTTTCTCAAATTTAATAATGATTCAACCAGTGTATTATGGTTGGAAAAACCAAGCCTGATCCAGAGCGTAAAATTCCTAATGCTCAAAATTGGCTCTGACAGGCACCGAGCTGGTTTGGCCCAGTGGTTAAGGTGCTCGCCCCGATCAAGGTCTGACTGTGATCGTGGGATCGAGCCCCGTGGCATATGTGAAGCGCCTGGATTGAGATTGAGTTCTCTTAGGGGGCTATACAAATGAATTGTTTACCTCCTGTTGAATGTGCCCGAAATCTAGGTATCCTGTTTCTAGGTGACGTTTAACCAAACAACGAGATAGGATCCCAAGTCATCTGCCTACTCACAGCTACATAACATTACTTAAATTTGGGTTTGCTTACATAGGGATACTAAATACACATGGATCTTTCCATTTGTGACATTAAATCTCGATTCATTTAACTCACTGTTTGCAGGTCTATCTGCCTGTGCAATTTAGCGCTTGCAGTTGGCGTAAAACCCTGAACATAGACTTTTCTTTCAAGGTATTTGCATTTGCCACATTATACTACTTCTTACCGAAATACGGTGACTTCCAATGAAGATAAACGCTAAGGATCTGTCATCCACTTGAAGCGAAGTCTGGAATTCTCTCCCGACTGACATCTTGACATCCCCTGACCTGACGACATTTAAAAAAGCTAAACTTACGCCTGCTGTTGCTCATAGTATTTAGAAAATCCGTGTGACTCACCCATTTGTGTGTTAGTCATGCTGACGCTGCGTGCAGCCGCTGACATTATCTACATGTATTGCATGTCACCTGTAAGAATGTTACGCTTGTCACGTTTTTATTGTTACTGCTAACCGTGCGGTCTTTCTTCCTATGCAGCACAGGTGAAGTACCCAGAAAACGATCATGTTCTCGGGGTGCTACACTTTTTTTAATAATTAGTTGTTTAATAAGATTAAGAGAATACAGAGCTTACAAATCAATAGAGTTTCAAAAAACATAATAAAAATAAAGTTTATATTTTCTTCTCCACATGTTGGTGACATTTGCATGCATATAAATTTTTCCAGGTTCAAATAAATAAGGTTATTCAAATAAAATAAGGTTATTCAAATAAATGAACTGATTGATGGGCGGCAAGTCCAGGTTTGAATTGACTTAATTTTGGCAGTTTCGATTATGCAAGAAAAGGTTTATTGTAAAGTTTTCTCGCAACTGTAGATGTCGGTTTCACATTTCACATGTTCTGCAGGTATTGAAGCTATACATAATTGCTAGGATATTCTGAACGGCTTGATAAGCTTGTTTGGGGTTATCTTGTCTTAACAAGGCATAATCATTGCAGCTTTGTGCAGCTATGTATGTGCAAACGACTTCTGAGCAGGTGTAATCATCTGCTGAGTGAGCTTTGTGGAAAAGAACACACGGATTCTCTGTGCAGGCTGTCGAACGTTCTTAAGAGCTACTTTCCCCCCCTAACTATTATGTTGGTCTTATTTGCATATAACTTGCGAACGTTTGCAACCCTTTAAATGTAAATGAAGTAGATGTCAGCATCAAATGCGCACAGAAATTTCAGCGAGTCTGATATACTGGAAAGCAATTGGGTTCAAGTCACAAAGACGGGTCTGCTTCATCTGCATATACAATGAGAGCCTTAAGAAGATTTGGTTATTAAATAGTAAGAGTGATAAAAAAAAGTGTTGATTGGGAAAGAAATTTTCACTGACAAAAATTCTTGAATACCTTATATATTTTGATTAAATTTCGAATGATGACCATTGGTCATGGAAATCTACTCAGCGAAATCTCTCACTAAGATATTACTACGAATTACTATTTAATGAGAAAAATACATATTAAACGTATTATCTAAGTTTAAAAGAGCTCAGATAGCTCTTATGGACAGAAAACCCTAAAAAGGGATTGGAGTTTCAGTGCTTACCTGCTTATGCCAAAATCGCTGTGCACTAATTCAAAATATCTCGTCATAGTTGGATGAGCACGGCCCCTCTATCTTCAAATCATGGCTAGAAATATTGTCAAATTTAGGGCCCTGTTTATAAAAGAGTGCAACAGCACAAAAACTTCACAAATGTTTTTTACATCGCATCGAAATCAATGCAACTGCAATATTATTAGGTCAGGATTAGCATCCAGTGCCCTCGGTATTCTGAAATCGGTATATAACTAAGCAGCTAGTTTGAGGTTACGTCAGGGACAGAGCTCCGGTACCACACAACTTTTTCTCGATTTACTGGCTGCCTGTAAAGAATCAGATCGACTGCACGGTCTCCTCTGAGACTTAGCAGTTGTTTCAGTGGCTCTTGCCACCCTAATTCCCGGCATCCTTGCTCCCCCAATGTCGTCTTGCACAGCCCTCTTCTCGACGTCTAGTCGCCTCATAATTCCTTGAATTAGTCCAAGCAATTTAAGATTCAGGCTATACATTATAAATAAATATCATGGCTGGGAGTCTAACGTAAAAATACACTTGCAGAATATGTTTGAGTATACCTTCACGAGTGAGTAATTGTCTGAAGAATTATGTGCGTCTGCTGGCTTGCATGTACACGTCTTAGCTCTCTAGATAATAGTGATTACACAAACCTCTCCACGTCATTAATATGGACTTAACGATATAGTTGCTTAAAACTTACCTATTTCAAGCTTCGAAGGCGTTTTCCCCACTCAATCTTGGAAACAAAATTATCTGTTCATGAAGACCCCTGGTTTTCTGCCATTATTAGTAATCTGTAGCAAATATTTGTGGCTGTTCATGCATAGAGAGAGTGTTAAACCCACCCGTGCCTGAACGTGAGCTGGACAGGTTTGCTGTAGCTCACAGTCATAGTACTCCAATAGTTTTTGCCTCTCTTCTATTCGATAAAAGCCTCGTAGAAGAAGTGCAGACCAAAAAAAAGTCGATTTAATGGCAAATCTTTAAGAATAAAGCAGCTACTAAAATAAAATCCGCATTCTCATTGGGTACAGAAGCCCTCACTAACCAGCGTAATATCAGCTCACAGTCCAAAAGTTCTGGGCTGCCATTTCGAAAATCTTCATAGCATCTTGTCACCTGAAACGAGAAAGACTGTCGTGAAAAACTTGTCCAACCATAATGCAATGAATGTGACTTGATCGCACGCAACGTGATCGCTTCAGCTGCAGCTTCGATGCCTCTTTACATAATAGCTGCAGCCAACCCGACTTCTCGTTCAGAAAGCGGTTCTCGTTTCTTTAAAGTTTAAGCACTCGTGTTATAATGTATCACGCCGGTTTGTCAATTTCGCAATGAATCATCGAGTTCAACATTGCTTTAAATTAATAGAGACAATTATATGTAAGTTCACATCCAGTAGTTTGCTTAACCCTCTAGTAGACGCAAGATTCTCACCGCGGAATGGCTTGCTTGGTTGTTTTCTGCATGCAAATACCGAATAAGCGCAAGCTGAGACGCTGCTTCCAAAAGAAATGTCGTTTCGCAGCTGCAAATTCAGACTCGGTAGTTAGTGGTGCCGGTGGCTGAGCCGTGAAACCTGTCGGCTGTGTTCAGAACTTCTACGATGCGGCCATCGGTGGGTGGATCGCGAAGCTTGGATAGTACGGCGTCTGCAGTCGTTGGTCCTTGTAATGCATGCAGGGACGCAGAATCATGCGAAAGTGTAGGTAGCTGGTTGGGACTAACTGCGGCTTAAGCAAACTGTGGCTTACTTGGTCGTGCCATCGGAAGGGAACCGATGCAGCATCCATCATGAGTGGCAGTAAAAGACCGATCAACAATTAGGAGATGAGACAGCCAGAAAGAAGGAAGGCATTGAAAAGAGCACACCGAGCCGAGTTGACTGGGCGACGATAAACTCGTGCTGGCGTATCTGTAGCGACAGGTCGGTGCAGCTCAATCAAGCAGCGACATCGATTTGAGCGGTTCCCGGCGAGAAACACAAAATCGAGTGATTTCCAGTGAACGGGGAAGAATACGACTCCTATTGCAGTCTAACACACTCTGGTAGACGCAAGATGCCGCAAAAAAAGACGGTTGGCAGACCCGCCCACGCAGAGAGTCTTTAATCCGTCATCTGCCCTGAGATTCTCAACGAGAGCCACAGTGAACACTTTAGGATGCTCGATGTGCAGCCAGCCCCGGTCGCTGGAGCTACACTAAGAGCCTGGGCGGCTTTTGGTTCACATATATAGTTACCTACCCCTCTCAAGAGCTACGGCCTTCACATTTCAAATGCATGCCGAAATTGTGTTGCTTTTGATAAGTTCGCGCCTGTATGAAGAGTTATAAGAAGTAGGAAAGAAAACAAGTACCTGTTTCAACCTGTAGCTAAGTGATTGATGACCTTGTAGCGCCAGCGAACGTTGTACTTTAAACATGATATATATTTCTCTGAGCAATTTAACGAGTAAGAGACGAATTTTTTACTGCTTAATCATTACATTCAGTGTCACAAGCGATTAGGTTATAAGCCACGATCACACAGATGGATCAAATGGTATGAGTAACTTTTGTTTATTTTAAGGTCATCTAGAGTCTTGTAATTTCTTGACGTACGTTGGGAGTGAGCTTCAAGCTCTGGCAGCTTATGACCTGGACGGCAAGGAATTATAAAAATGTGTGGTTCGTGAGTGGCGCAGCTAAGTGGATTGTGAAAAAGACGTAGGTATGATGCGTAGTGTTGGCAAGTTATAAAGAATGCGACATGGCACCTCAAATCCCCAGTTTAGAGAAACAGTCGGTAGCCAGTAGCTGCTGAAAAGCCTCGATGCTATTCCAATGAAAATACCTGGACAAGAAGATGACTTGGCTTGACTTGTTGATGACGAGTTGCTAGCCTTCAGGTAATAGCTAGCTGAGTGTTGATGTATCTTTTTTGGAGCTGAATTATGGTAAGCCCGTGGCTTTTTTCAAGTACTTAGGCTGGGTGGTTTTAGAATTTTTCTAGAACATCTTTTAATAATATAATAATGATAATAATAATAATAATGCTAGCTGATTAAACAGCCTCTTTTTGTATAGCGACAGAAGAGCCTTTACGGCTATCACCACCGCTGGCAGTGGCGATAAAGAATCGCCCACCACAGGAATCGAACCTACGACCTATAAATATAATAATATTGTACACTTGATAAAGCCCCCTCAGAAAAGTCAATCTCTTTCTACACACTTTACATTTGCTGTAAAGGAAACACGATTTAATGGTAAGTGGTATCATGCTTGATAAATAACATGGATAACATGGTTAGGGCTAACATACACAGGGTCAGCGTGCAAGTGTGGTTAGTGGCAGCCTGCAACAGTGTCAGCATGCATAAGAAAATACAGGACGAATCACAGAGACCCACTAAATTCTGTCATAAATAAGTGCATTTTAAGTTCCAATAAATGCGGTCAAGTCGGGGGAAATCATGACGCAATTCGGGGGTCAGTTCCAGGATTTGGGAGCATACGAACTAAACGCATGGTCTAAAATGGATATGAGGTTCCTATGAGGTAAAGGTGAACAGTTAGATTTTGAAAAGTGGCTGGTAAGTTGCTTGGACTGGTGGGTAAGTAGATCTGATAGGTACAATATAGCCAAAGAATGAAGGGACCTTAAAATGAGCGATAAAATCTTGAAGTAAATCCGTTACTTGACTTCTAGCCAGTGCAGGTTGGAGAGAAATGTTTGATGTGGCAACTGCTACGCTCGTGACAGGCAAGCCTAGCTGCAGAGTTTAGCACCTGCTGCAAGCGCCTGATTGCACATGCTGGTAGGCCAGCGAGCAGTTAGTTACAGAAGTCAAGATGGGATGTCACTAATGCATGGACCGACTTAGATGTGGTATCCCTGTGCAAGCAAGCCAGAATCTTAGCAATCTTATGTAGCTGAAAGTAGGCTGATTTTATTGTGGAGCTGATGTGGTCGTCTAACCAAAGGTCACTTTGGAACGTGATATCAAGATTTCTTGCAGATTTAACAATAGATATGCTGGCAGAGCCGATTTTGACCGTTAGCCTTGCCAATTTCTGAATCGCACTTGGTTTGCCCATAACTAGTAAGTTAATTTTATTACCATTTAGGTTAATAAAATTTGCCATCACCCATGCATAGATGTCATCATTACACGCTGCAAAGGAGTTGAGAGAATTAGATGTGTTCTAATTCTGAGAGAGGGATGAAAGTAAAGTTACAAATGAGTTTCGTACGCATAGAAGAAAAAGCAGAGATCGTGCTCGGCAATCAAATCGGAAAGAGGGAGAGTATAAACCATGAAAAGAACAGGACTAGCACGGAACCCTGAGGTACCTCGTATTTCAGATGTACCTCTGATGATCTTAGCCAATTCGCATCAATCCTCTGGAGTCTTCCATTGAGATAGGACCTGAATCATTGCATAGCAGTGCCAGTGACACCCAGGCGAGATGAGAGGCGCTCAAGAAGAGCTTTTTGAGTGACAGTATCAAAAGCCGCCGAAAGATCTAGCAAAGAATCTGTTTTTTTACCTATTCTGACTCTCAGAACTAGTTGCAGTTAAGCCACACACATTTAACTCACACAGTTCTCTGACATTGGTTTAATAGCTGGTCAAAATTGGAGAGCCAGAACAGAATCTCAGCTCTGGCATAGTGGGCTACGGACCGATTTTACGAGCACGAACTGGCACTTGCTTTTTAGCACTTAAGAGTTCTTACACGAAGCTTGAGCTCTTAACGGATCAAGCTGACTAATCAGCCAAGGTCTTCGAAAATTGTAAGGTGCGTGCTCGTAATTCCCTACGTTTAGGCCTTGTCGTAATAATATCAACGAGACTGGTTAATCTGTTAAACACAGAGGTTATTTTTAGAAAGCGGCGAGTAAATTATACCGCTGCCACCAGACAAACCTTGCCCCAAAACTGACTGCTACTTTCAGGTGCTAGTTAACAACCGGTAACACATCAGCGATGTCGGAGAGCCACTGTATTAGTCAATAATCAATATTACAGTAACCTCCAATATGCATTTTATATGCAGCAGGAGGTGAGCCTGCCACCATAGTATTTCAAAAGAGATACCTCATCAACGACCCAAACTGTTAGAGCAATATAAGAGATTTCTTTCTTTTATGACACATTTAGTGATGGTTTTTGGCAGGCTGACCCAGACGTTTGATTCAGATAACTTGTGCCATTATTTCCCTTCAGATTATTGTTACGTCAAATGGCCTGGTGCACGGCCACGGCTGGATGATGATATTCTTCCAACGGAGACACTTGGAGGGAGCAGCAGCAGCAGTGCTGCTGCTGAGATCAACACAGCGATCCGGAAATCCGAGGGTCTTAGGTCTTCGCATCGCCACCGTCAGCCAGAAGGACGAGCGCTCGAGCCTGCACTAGGACACGGACACGGCCGACCGGCGCACTGAAGCTTGCAGTCTCAAGATGTAGGTACCCAGTGGCCGAGCTTATGGCTTGGCTAGCAGGCAGCCCAAATGATTGGCTCACCTGCAGAGTGAAGCGCGACCTTGGCTACCTGTCTCCCAGGTGGAGACGAGTGGCGCTTGGCACGGCAGCTCTGGCCCGGGTGGCCAACAGTGAGCCCTCTCGAGTAGCTAGGCTGCATGCCTGTCGCTTGGTTGCCCTGATAGACTGCCTGCGGACGGCTCGAGCGAGCTGCTGCTGCCAAATTGCTTCGCGAGCCCTTGCTTTTTATGAGTTAGATTTTGCTGACGGCTAGCTGCTTTCGCATTGTAGAACAAGGTTGTGTGTGAAGCTACAATGCGATTTCCTGTACAGTGGGCACTTTTTGCCGGAACAGACCGGACCTAATCAGCTGAACGAGCTTGCAGTGCTTTAGCGCTGGATGTTGCTGTGCTTGCTGTCTTGGACTTCGGTCATTCAGGCATTTTTCTAGCACTGCATCGTCTAGAGCAGGCTACAGTAACTCAGCATGGTAGTAAGCATGTGCTTGCCGGCTGTAGTTCTGCTCTGTCTCAGAATAATACCAGAAAAAATAAGAAAAATTAAATCGAAAAATCAAGTCTGTCAGCCGCGAACTTGTGCACTGGTGTTGCTTGCATTTTAGGGAGCACTCAGAAATCCAGCATCTAGATATGCCAGCACATTTGGGTTATCACTGAGCCTCTAAATCGGCAGGTGTCACCACCAAACATCATTTCTCTTAATTTATTAGCCTCGGTCATTATGTCTAGATATATAGATATATATGTGTGTGTGCGTTTCCCTGTCCGTGTGCCTGTACGTACGTGCATGCGTGTTAGCTCTACCATTTCTTTCTTATGCATCAGCCGAGCTCTGAAAAATGCTACCGAGCTGAGAGCCTTGAGTTTCATCGTCATAGATGTTAGCTACACATCAAAGGAGGGCGACCGAGCTCTGGACACTTCCAGAAGCCAGCACAAATTCACATATGCATTTTTCATCCCTCCTCTACTTTTTTCACTCTTCCAATCAGGCAGCGCCGTCCTAGCTTAATATGCCTTTTGCAACCTGTAACTGCAGATGCTGCTGCCGCTGCTGCCTTATTGGCATTCCTGAGAGCAAGAATCGTCCAGTCGGCACTCTGTATTAACACCTGCCTACCAGAAGCAGCTCACAAGTCTGGGAAAGCATAGACTCAGTAGCCTTAAAATATGAAAGAGATACAATTAATTCGCATAGCGACTTAAGTGAACTCCATGTATATTCAGGGGCTTCACACATGCCAACGGGTTCGAGCCTACATACTCGGCCAGATTGACAGATGCTACTTTCGTTCCCTACTAATGTTGCGACTAGCTTAACAGCCGCCTGTTCAAGCAGCCGCCAGTCTCGACCAGCTACCTGCCCTTTCGCATGGTTCTACGACCCTGCAGCCATCACTCGGACCGACGTCTGCAGCAGCTGTACCATACACGCTCCGAAATCTACCTGACCGTAATGATGTCCAAGAAGTTGAGAACAAAGCCGACCGTGTTCACAGCTCGAGTCGCCGACGCTACTAACTTCCAAAGTCTGCATTTGCAGCAGCGAAATGACAGTTTTTTTTGGAAGAAGCAGCGTCTGCTACACCCGCAGGCACCGCTGAGCTACCGACTGACGCCGCAGCTCTGGAACTGCGATAAGCTGCGACGAGCTTATTTAATTGCTGCCTACTGCGGCCCTTTTTTTCGGTTGCTGTTATGTTCCAACGACAGCCGATATTTTCCGCTAGGCTAGCAGTAGTTGAAGCACCAGCAGGATGCACAATTCAATTGTTTGCCCACGTTTTAGGCCAGCAGGGTACAGAAACCGACTCCTAACCCAACATTCCTTTGTTCGCGCTTAATAAATCTCTGTCTCTTCGCCCTCCTCCAGGCGTGATGGAACGCTTTGCTTCTCTGCCTACCTTTCTATCTGATGGGACCTATACTTTTTCCCAACGGTAGCAAACCACTGGCAATAATCTGGCCACGGTCTTAAACTGATGATAGCACATATATGTCAAGGTACACGTCAAGTAATCAATATTAACAATATAATGAGACAGTGGAGCCGACTTTTACTACCATATGAATTAATACACCAAGCGCTACAAGCCCTTTCAAATTTTTAGATTTCAGAGTTATTCAATGTGTCATCAAGCAATATGAATGCACGCAGCTTGGCCAGCAAAATGATGACTTCTTTCCAAACTCATAATTATGACGCAGAGTAATACTTTTGCAATGTATTTACATATATTTTCTGTTTAAAGCTAATTGGCTTGTTGTTTGACCTTAGCTCGATGGAAATTAGGTACCTATGGGCATCTATAAGCTTAGAGCTAGGAGCTGAGTCATCCTCCCCTACGCCGGCAACTGCTTTAGGTTCGCGGATTACTATTAATCTTGTTGATAATTATTATCGTTGTACCTAATATTGATTCATTATAGTCGTTCAAATGCATTTCTAAATTATATTGCTGTTGCCAAGGTTCGTAAAGGATACATTACCAAACTAAATGCTCCTGTTGCCGATGCGGGGCTCGTTCGTTTCGGCATTGTATCGAACCACTCACTGCGATATACCTCAAGCGTTGCTGTTAATCGCTCTAACGTAGTTGTCATAAGGCTTAAGGTAACTCTGGAGGCCCGACTTAACGCTTGTCCCCTAAATCTTTCTTCAATGTGCAAAAACCAATGTTATTAAGCAACCTTGTCTATGAAAAGGGCTAAGACCTGCTCACCTTGGTCGAGACGTGGCTAAAATCGCTTAGTCCAACGACCATTAACAACAAAGCCCTTGTAGGCCCATCTTTCTATCGCGTTCTTAAATCAATTAAAACTAAAGATGCAGTTGCATTATTACACGATCATTCCTCATTTTCAAGCCAATTGCAGTCATTTTGAAGCCGTCTTTAAAAGGTATTATTTTGAGTAGACCAGACTACATGCTACGAATGGTGGGACTATTCTATCGCCAACCTGGTTCAAAGTCCTTTTTTATCATAGATTTATCTAATATCATTTAAATTCTTTGTGCGAGAAATCTATCTATCATCGTTGAGGTTGATTTCGGAATTCATCGTTTGATAGCTTATCCGACGTATTCTGCACCGAATCTCGGGAGTTTACTGAGTCATTGTAACTTGTGGCACACGTGCACGGCCCTACTCAGATCAGGGATCACACGATCGAGTACATTTTCGCCTGCCACTGCAAGCTATTACCAAAGCTATACCAAATATTACGAATTCTGCTGACCTGACCGCATGCAGATCTCATTCAGTCTTCAATGTGATCCCTCCTCCTCTTCTGAAATTACCCGGTTACCGCGAAACCTCAAGACCCTAGACGTCGACGCAGTCCACGCAAAACAACCTGCTTCACCTCCGCTGTTCAATACCTCTTCTGACCTGTCTGAATGAATATAGATTTCTGCAACACGACACTAGCTTATATGCTCGACGACTTTGCATCACTGTCTGCAGCACTGCTCAGTGCTGGCTGTGCACTGAGTGCCATCGCTCCTACGGCCTATGGTTTAGTGAGGACATATCCCATAACCACGTTATTCTTATTGTTTATTAAGAATGTGCTACTACTAACCATTCAATCATGCTTCTTTTGTAGCAAATTTAAAGCGTCAATATAGAGATTGAGTTCTCCGAGGATGCTTTAACCAGTACTTACTGTTATAATTACAATTATTAGTATTAATTTTATACAACTTTCAACATCTTCTAAGCACATCGATTGCACAAGCATTCGCATTGAAACTTGTAAGAGTTCGTGGCTATTAAACTATTAAAATAATCAAGAATCATCCGTTTAAAGATCTAAATGCATTAAAAAATATAAAAAAATATAAATTTCAATAGCGGCAGAAGAACCTCGAGGGCTAGCGCCAACGCTTGCAGTGGGCAATCTCTTAATTCCAGCTGCAGGAGTCAATCTACTGCATGAGTCTTGAAGAGCAAGAACCTTAGCCCCCAGGTTAGTTATGAAGGGGGGGCAAAGGTATTCCGTGATTGGATCGACCCTGGCCAGCACAGGTCCGTCGACATCCGGTGGATGCACTGAGCCGCCACTGCCACTGCTGCTGCTGTTGCTTCTGCTTCTGCTGCTGCTGCTGCTTCCTCTACCGGCCATGCGTGACACATTTCACTATGCTAGCCCAGCCATGCTTGGAAGTCCGACGTAGGAAAAGGCAGTCCAATGGCAGTCCAAAGCAGTCTATCGCTCAGCTTGAACTGATCAGCACGGTGAAATAACGTCGAAATAATATCGAACGTGGTTTTCATAATGCACCCTGTGTGTGTGGATAGGCTCGCGCGCCGTTCAGCTGTGTGGTGTAGTCATGTGTGGTGTAGGGCGTGAGTGAGTATGCAGCAAAAGGGCATCCACGAAAGGCGTAGGCGTGTATTGGGAAAGCAAATGAGCCAGAACCTCTGGATAATATTAGACGTCGCGATCCCAAAGCACAGCATCCAAGCGGCAATGCTCTGACTGCCCTCCTACTCTCACAGCGGCCGCATGCCCATAGAGGCTCCACCGACCCAGCTAACGAACGGACACTGCCGACATTCTGTATTAGATGTTAGTGAAACCTAATTGTGCTTTAGTGAGCACAGACACTTACTTTCACTCTAGACAGCGTGCACCATCCAAATTCGTACGTTCTTTCAAATCGTGGGCATAGCTTGCATTGCTCACGTGAGACCTTTAACAGATTTCACCCAATAGTTATTCACGCTAGTAAATGAACGCTAGTCAGCTGCGAGAGCACGGTTTTCACTTTATGCTCAGTGCTATTTTACATTATCTGCTCAATGGTCGAAGTCACTGTAAATAAGTTTTCGGAAACGAAGTTGCTACTTGGTCTTGTGGCGAGAACAGCCGTAGCTCTGTTCTAGGCAAATGATCCCGGTGACATCGCTCAGACGCAGCTCAGAAGATGAGACTTTCATGTCGTGCAGTGCCCGAGCTTTTGGCCAACACATCGATAGCTAGCTTGGTGTGGTTTCCTGGTGGTATCGTAGAAAATCGCTGTTCCACCGTCGATGTCGCATTCATGGAGCTGATACGAGATGCTGCTGACAAGTCGAGGATCATCCTGATGGATCACTTAGTGGCAGCAGCTGGAGCGGCACGTCATCAGCCAGTGACCACGGTTACAGGAAGGTTGTGGACAAGGGAATCGCAGGATTTGAGTCTCTACATTCCACATTCTGTCTGGACAAAGTTGCGAACCCCACTTCCCAAGTCACTAGCGAACAGCGTCAATGCAGTTACTGTCCCCGCTGCTCATCCCACGGCGCTGCTATTGCAAGCGACCACTGGTTAGGAGGATCCCTGGATTTAAACAGGTGCTAGCATTGTTGCTGCAAGTGGTTTGGGTCAGATTTTCAAGTATCCACTGAACCTGACCGGAGCGGATTGGCTAAAGTATCTATGCCGAATAAGCATCTACCCGCCAAGCCTCAGAGCAGCTGCGACGAATCGATCCCTTTTCTGCACTTTCTGGGCCACGATTCTTAGCTGGCTCAGCTGGCGATTTGGTACTTTTATCGTCAGTGCTGTGACCCTTGCAACGCCAGCCGCAGCAGCAGCTACCGGCACTTGACCTTAAGAGCTATCTAGGGCTGCAATCAAATTTCAACCACTGCTAGCCCCTTCTGGGAGGCCGACGATCATTTTTGCGACCGCCAGCATCTGTCATACTTTAGCTGCCAGTTTCTATACTATCGGCTTACTCGTTGCCGCGCAATTTCTCTTTAACACTTTATGAGTTTTCAGAAAGTTTTAATAGCCACGTCGATATTTGGCTGTAGTCCAACAGTCGTTAATGAAGTAGGGAGCTGCTTATAGCCATACGGTGGTCGAGGTTTAAAAGACAGCCTTAGTTGATAAAAAAAAGTTTACTGCCGGGATAGCTTCGTGCAATTACTGCCTTCGAACTATGTGCCTTTCATACATTGGCGACGAATTCTAAGATCTCAAGTAGCTTAATAGCGAAGGCAAAAGTAACGTTAAGATTGACTACTTACATCGAATAATATATGAGCATCTATACATCTATCGAGTAGCTTGAGATAAAAAGAGAGAGACAGAGAAAGAGACAGAGA
This sequence comes from Cristatella mucedo, assembly GCA_009760855.2. NCBI lineage: Eukaryota > Metazoa > Bryozoa > Phylactolaemata > Cristatellidae > Cristatella > Cristatella mucedo. The sequence continues at coordinate 1,368,388 of WPIO01000018.1, read as the reverse complement.
CAGAGAAATAGAGGAGACAAAGAACGAGAGAGAGGCAGAGAGAGAGAGAGAGACAGACAGAGGGGGGGGGTAGAAACAAAGACAGACTACAAGCCAGTCCAAAAAAAGAGGCAGACTTTATGCAAGGCGAAAGACAGCTAGATGGAGATAGAAAGAAAGCTTTAATAATACTAATTATGGCCAGGTGTTAGTAAAGCTCGCGAAAAAAAGAAAGGAACAGCGTAAGCTATGTACTGTGGAAAGGCAGAAAAAGATCTAGCGAATCAACCGTCCCGAGAAGGAAGATTCACTGAAAGACTGAATAAATCGCACACTTTCCCGAAGGCAGAGTTAAAAGGTGAGTGGAAGACCTATAGTTCAGTATAATCCTTAGTACCAGGTGTCTTAAAATCAGAGATGTTATCGGTGCATCGACTTCTGTTGCACTACAACTAAGATCTTGACCTATATTAAATAACTACAGGAGACTATCTGAACGATCGATTTATCACTGAATTTGTATCGATTATTTATGAATTTATTTTGAAAATTATGCCAGCAGTATTTAATCTTATAGATTGTAGTCAAGAAAGGTTGTAGTGTAATCAAAACGAAACGAAATTACTGGCAAAATATGCCGCTGAAAAATACTGCACATTATACTTTTAAAGGCGTGAGCCGTTCGAGCGCGGTGTGCTAGGAATACGCTAAGTGACATCTTCAGTCAGACAGAACGTTCCTGTCTGCTACGTACAAACTTTTTTTAACCACTGAAGTGATATTTATAAGTTTTTGTATACGATATTTGGACGATGACTGATGCGCCGCTTGATTGCATATGCCGCACGAGATTTATCGCACACACACTACGGAGATAAAACCAGTGACCTTTTTGCTCTTTCTCTTTATTATCTTTCTCTTTATCATTAACTCGAGTCGTGACTTAATTTTCGTTGCCCTGCGGCGGCGTTGAGTGCCGCTGGCTCGCGTAAGAAGGCCGCCGACGAAAGCCGGCCGAGTGGCTTACATTGTCGCACGGCATCTCCTACGCCTACGCTCGGCTTCTCTCGTGCGTCGCGCCGACGATGCGCGCGGCTCAGTTAGAATAACTCGCCCGATCGCACAGTATGACGCGCGGCAGCAGCGGCAGCGCCGGATGCTGGCATTTGAATTAGCACCGCACGAACGGGCAATTTCACCAGGCCAACCACGGTATCCATCTGTAATGCCCCAGAAGACGTCGCTCGACGGATAGCAAATAAGCTTACGGGCACCTAGCAGCCAGTACAGGCGAAGATTAACTAGAGCAGAATGGCTTGCCCGAGAACGACCCCTGAACCAGCCGGCGACCGTCACCTTCCGGTGTCCTTTGGGTCCGTTGTTCGCCGTACCGGCTCTCGACCGCGGTTGTCAGGTCGTACAGGCTACGTCTGCGGCATTGACACGAAAGTACACAGTGCTAAGCGAAGCCCGTGCCTATCTTTCTTTTTGGCTGTTTTCTGACATTTCACTATTCCCGGTAAGTGCTAGCGAACGTCGCATCAGGCCAAAAGTAAACGAGGACGAAGCCGCTGCCACTGCTAGTGTGACAGACGGAGCTTCGGCACCGGCGCAGTTTGCATGCTCTCAAAGAACAATGACTGCTTCGATGACTAAATGTTAATAACGAAGTTGAGTTCGAGCTTTAAAGTTTTTTTTTTAGTTCTTGCGTTTTTTATTGTACTCAGTTTCTTACCCTGCTACAGCACGGCGGTTTCTTCAAACAAAGAGCAGCTAAATCGCTCGGATGTACTACCCAGCTTTAACACCACTACGGCCGCTTTTAGGCAGACCGCCAAGTACTTGCCGTGAAGCCGACGTCGCTTGCCTTTCTTTCAAGTAGCTGCCGCGAGCTCGTCTGCCAGTACTGCTTTCCTACCTCCGAGCATATCAGAAAGGCTAGATTTACTATGCCATATCCTGCTACCGAGTATGAATGTCTAGCAGGGATCGTGTTTACTATATTGACGCTAAATCAACTAAGCAATCAATTCTTCCATGAACACCTTTCTTTGAACACTATTCATCAGCCGTGCATGTATGCATTGTATTGATTGCTAAAGTGAGCAAATGCATGACACCTTCGTAATGGCGCCTGTCGTTCGACCTGTGTTGGCAAATCGAAACAATAATCTCTGCTGCAAATTCAATTCGGCTTTAAATGTGCCGTCAATACTAAGACTGCTGCTACTTTAACTGCCGCAGTTCATAGTGAGTTGCAGAACCAGTTGCTGTTTACGTTGTCATTCACCACTTTTTTCTTGCCGCTCAAGTGTTAGCAGTGCATCGCATATACTACTACACTTTGCTTGGTGTAACAATTCCTACCTGCTTGCTCTTAGATGTGGCTTGCATTCGTAAGATTAGAAGCTTTACTGTCGGCCTCGCGTGTTTGGGGCCAATGGCTCAGCTAAACAACCTAATATGGAAACCTGTACATACTCAGCCTAAATTGATTAAGCTGAACTAGTGATCAATTAACGTGGATAAACATTTTCCAGTAACTCCAGTCTGGCTTACGAATCGCTTTACTCGCTGACAATAGTTCACCCACACGACCACGGCACTTTTACCAATGCTGTTCAGCATCATCAGGTCCTGGGCATCAGGTCGTGTAAGGTTTTGTGTTAGCTGAAGTGAACTTTTTCAGCGATCTTGCCATCAACAAGTACCTAGCGAATATCTGGACGTTACTTCTGTTTATGGTGACTTCCCACAATTAGTTTGCATCCTTTCAATTTCAACTCTTGTCGCACCTCTTTTGGTCCGCTTTCGACACATCACAAGTGTGTTCATTTTTTAGTTCTATTCGGCAATGGATGCCCACCTTTGCGAAACATACTGCAAGCAGCTACCTATATGTCTAACTGACAACTGGCCGGGAATCTTCAAGTATGCTTTAATTTGCTCTTCTATGCAGAATGCAGCACTCTAGAGACGGCAACCAGTATTGTTTATGGAGCAACAACGATATAGAAAACGGCAACGCTGATGTCCCAAGGTGAGTTACCCTGAGACTAGCCTTGCTGGGATTCTGGCTCCTAGAGCTAGCTGCAGAGCTGGCATTGAGCGATAGTGATTGAGAACTGGGGATTGCTGGAAATGGATTAAGTACCTTCACGGCCGTTAGGGCAGGGGGTTGACAGAAGTATGCCGGGAGACTCCAGCGAGCTCACAGAATGCACAGTTCTGAGCTCACTCTCTTTCCAGAAAGCTGATCGTAGATGGGGGCGCCGAGGCCATCGTACTTCAAAGGGAAGCGCTTTTGGCCGAAATTATCGGCCGAAAGAAAATGCTAACAGTTCAACGGCGGCTGGCGGTAAAGGCTGCAGCCCTTGCATCCAACACTGCTGATGCTTTTCTCGTCGGCAAAGGCACGGGCTTCGGCAATACCCTTGGCGATTACAATTACATGGCTGTCAACGATGGTGCTACAGTCGCTCGTGTAAATGCTGCTGCCTGCCCTCTCCCCAAGCCAGCCGGAAGCAGGTCGCAGCAGTCGTTACCGACGAAAGTGGCATCGGTGTCTCCATCGAAGCGCCAAGCCGGCCGACTGGAGCAGGTAGACAAAAAGCTTGAGACTCGACGTGAAAGGCTGCCTCGATCGGAGCGCTCGTGCACTGGCGCCCTTACAGCCATGGCAAAATCCACAGTACTGCCGACGTCCTGCTATGGCGCTGCCGACACTAGGGTAAGCAATCCGGCTTTCTTGCCAATGCTCGCTCGGCAACGAAAGCTCTGAAATGTACTATTTTGGCACTCTTCAATGGCCCTTACAGGAACTCACTCGCCCGACGGATGCTGGGAAGTTTCCGGCCACAAAACGATCCTATGCTGGCGGTCCACCTGACGAGCTGTGGGTACCGAGTTGGACGTCTGCTGTAGCTACGTTTGACGGTGACCGACTAGTCCTGCCATCAGAGGAATATTTTCTCAGATACAGGTCAGATCCTATGCTTTGCTGCTCGATTAGGCCGCGGCATATCTGTATAGTTTCGCATCTTTTATACCATCTGAATGAAGCTCCTAAACATAGGCGATAGATTTTGATATCCTAGAAAAATGAGCTTGGCTATAGCTAAGATAAATTTGACAAAATGAGCTTTGAATGAGGGAGCTTCTCCTAATAATCCAGTGTTTCTGTCATGTAGCCCTCGTGCTGGGTTCTGTAGGACGCTGAGCTGCTTGAGAAATTTGCCGATGTTGCCCATGCAGTGTGTACTACGGTTCTAATGTATGAATTGTAGTACTCTTCAGAGCCTTGCATCTGAGCTGAGAGAAGCACCGTCTCCAGCTTCTTCCCAGCCGCTTAGAGGGCCAATTTCAGTTGCCCCGTCGGATGGTGGACGAATCTCGACCGCCATCGTCGGGTCAGCCTGCAGCAACAGCAACGGGCCAGCACGTGCCGATAAGAGGGGCTCACTATCTTCGAAAGCCGCAGCTGCTACGTCATCGAGAATGTAAAGAATATGCTCTGCTCCAGCTCTGTCCTTGCCCTGGCTAGTGTCGGCTGTGTAATTATGAGGAGACGTGATTCTCCAAGAACTGTTACTGTCAAATTCTGGAGGCTTCAATAGCCGTCTTGCCTCTCCGGTATTGTATACTCAGACTGAAAGCTAATTATAGGCTCAATATGGTAACCACCTGCAAGCTTATTTCCGGTTTTACCAACACATGCCTACATCTTTGTTATAATTTAAGTCTCGTTTTAGAAGACAAATACATTGATAAAAGTGAGCGATCTACAGTTTTCTCAGGGAACTCAATCTCTCTCTAGGCGCTTTGCACTTGCTTTAAAGTAAGCAAGATTGTTTGCTTCGCAGTAGCAGGAATAATGACAACGATCCTAGTAAGGTTAAAGGAGACATTAACCTGGCCAGCATACAAACATGGTTAGTAGCAGCATGCAGAGGTTCAGCATGGATAAGCATTCAAAGAAAAATCACCTGCACCCACTAAATACTTTCATAAATAGATGCGTTTGGCTCTTAAAGGCTTTATGTGCATGAATCATATTTGCTTTGGATTGGTATGCAGCTCTGCTTTTACGGTGCTGCTTGGTTTAGTAGGGATGGAAGTGGAGGGGGACTGAGAAATGCATACCTGCTACAAATTTACTCTGAATAATTGGAGCGTCCTCGGTTGGTCGGTTCTGCTTTTGTAGCTCACGAACACATTTGACAGACTTCGTCCCATCCATATTCCAGCTTGCGAGTGAAAGCAGGTCAGTTAGGGTTGGGAAACGTACGGCTAACGCTCAGTATCTTTTCTACATTATCTACTCACTCGTCAAAGTCGTTGAGGGAAAGGTCTCGGAAGGCGAAGTTGCTAGTTTGTCTTGTGGCTAGTAAAGCGTGTTCTAGGTAGAGATCTCATTACATCGCTCCGACATAGTTCAGAAGATGAGGCTTTCCTGTCGTGCTATACTTATGCTTTTTGCCAACAAACTCATGACTATCTCGGTCAGGTTTGCTGGTAGTGCTATACCATCGCTGTCCTACCCTTGACATCGCAACGATTGAGCTGGTACGAGGAGCTGCTGACGAGTCCTTGATCATCTCAAACGACCACTACGTGGCAGCAGCAGAAGCAGCATACTATCAGCTGGTAGCCACTGTTGCAGGAACATCTCAGACCAGAAAATCGCAGGATTTGAGTCGCTACATTCCCAATTCTGTCTCGTCGAAGTTGCGAACTTGATAACCCCACAACTTAGTTCAATTATCAATAGCAAGCAACTTCCACTTGGTTCCTGCCGGCTGTTCGTTGCGTGGATCTGCCAAAGCTAGTGAAAACTGTTTCGAAGGACTCATGGCTTCAAAGAGGTGCTAAAAAATTGGCTGTGAGTGGTTTTGGATAGACTTACATGTATCCACTTCACCAGACAGGAGCAGATTGGCTAGAGTACTAGGGAAAGGTCAGTGCCGATCTGCCAAGCCCAGCCTTAGAGCAGCTGCAACCCCCTTCGAGCTATAATGTATGTAGCAGGCTAATTCCTGTTAAGGTGGCCAATGGGTTCGTTGATCATCGGGGCAGTGACCCTTGGAATGCCAGCCGTTCGTTGCAGCAGTTCCTGGTGCTTGACCTCGAGAGGTAGCTAGGTCGGCAAATAAGGTTAACGGTTAATCTTTATTCCTTCTGGGAGGTTGTACACCTTTTTCGTCGCCTTCAGCAACTTGCACGCTTTAGCAGCCCTGTCAGCTTCTACCGGGCTAGTGGTCGCCGTGAGTATTTGTTTTCTTTTTCAGTTTGTGAGTTGGCAGGGGCTGTCCATAGCATTGTCTAACTGCAGTTGTCGCGTAACAGTCGTTATTGTAGTAAGTTGCTACTTACAGGCATACTTTCGTCTAAGTTTAAGAGACTATCTTGGTCGCTGGACGATACTTCAAGTGCAGGCACTGCTATGCACGATTACTGCCCTCGAACTCTGTGCCTGTTCATTCGTGAGTCTCTAAGTAGCAATGAAAAAAGGAACACTGTGATGGACCAACTTACATTGAATAACACGCAGCAATCAGACTTGGATACATGAGCTAGAGAGAGTGAGAGAAAACAAAATAACGGGGACATTGAAGGTCAAACCTAAAAAAGAGGGTGATTTCGTGCAATCTCACGGACAGACAGCTGTGGATAGATAGAGAGGCAGTAATCATACACATGAGGGTCGCGTGTCAGTATAGCACGCCGAAACATGATTGATCAAATGAGGACTGAGTGACCTAAGCTGAGTATAAAAAAACACTTATGGATAAAATGACCCAACTGTTCCGAGAAAGTTATGTCACTTGTGGACTGAAACAAACAAACATTTTCACAAAGGCATTGTTAAAAGTTAAATGAAAGAGACGTCATTCAGTGCTATGATCACAACCAACTGCGTAGAAAATCAGAGGTAAGATCAGTGCTTCAACTTTGGTTGCAGTAAAGCTAATTTTTTTAGATACGTCAGAAAACTATGAGAAATTTCTTTAAATTACCGATATATCATCGAAATGCAATTCACGTTGAAGCTAGCATCTGCAGTAAGTTGCCTTAGGAGTTGTTAACGTAAGAAGTTGTAGTCTGATCAAAACGAAACTAACAAACTGACTAAACGTCAAGCTTGAAATTACTGCATATTCCATCCTTCGAAGCGGTGAGCCGTTCGATTGAAGTGAGGCATAAAATCAGTATAACATTTTTAGCACTGAAACGTCGCTCTTGCCTGCTACCCATCTACTTTCTTTAACCACTGAAGCGACCTACTCTACTTCCCGTCGAGCTACAATAACAACCACTTAGGCTACGTATATTATTCGTGCTGAATGTTTTAGCCCCTAAAGGTACACACAGGTTGCTCAGTGAAATCTGGCAGTTATTATTTATTGCACTCGTAAGATTTTCCAAAGAATTCTCAGAGAAATCGGCTTGGGGCAACGATTCTGATAAACTAAATGCAATCGCTCTCATTCTTCACTGGCACTGTTCCAAGGCATTTTAAGATTAGAGTAATAATGGGATGTTCTACACTTTGTCAGTAAGCAGATGTTGTAAGTGGGCAACATCCATAGGTCCCGGTGCATAGCAGCCTCAGGTGCCCAATGCATTGCAGCACTCTCCTTTGCAGCTTGATGAGCTCCCCGCGAAGGATTTAACCAGTTGTTCCTTTTTTCTTCGTAACAAAGGTGGCTCAGTAGTTGCTATCTAGCAATCTTCAGGTTGGGGAAATACGCCAGGAAGGCTCTGCATTCGAAGAATCTCGCTAGCGGCATTTTCAGTACGCATGCATCTCCGTCCGTAAGCATAAAAAGTCACAAAAATATGTTGGTGTTCGCAGGAGAGCTTTGTTAAGGTCACGCAGCCTAAGCGGCTTTCGGTACGCATTCGATGGCCAACATATTTCATCTCACGCAAAAAAAGAAAGTGGTAAGCCTAGCAGACTAAGAAAAGCAGGTGATGTGGTGAGTACCAAAGGTGTAGCATCCCAGGACCGCTGAAAGGATGTGTCGTGGTCGGCAGAAGGAGACTTGATGTCGCTGTGCAAGAACCGTCGAAGCAGATTCCACAGCCCAGTACTTCCAGAGCTAACAGTTCTGTCGCCGGGTTCTAAAAGCAGAGGAATGCTAAATAGCAACGGCAAGTGGAACATTATGACGGACTAACTAGGATCCATTAATATATAGGCATCTATACATCACTGAAGAAGCTTAGGATGAAAAGAGAGACAGTGTGAGAGAGAGGGAGAGAGAAAGAGAGAGAGAGAGAGAGAGAGAGAGAGAGAGAGAGGGAGAGAGACAGACAGACAGACAGACAGAGAGACAGACAGACAGAGTAAAAGGGGGGCGGAAACAGAGACAAACTACAAGTCAGTAAGAAAAAAGGGAAACTGTATGCAAGCCGAAAGACAGATAAATAGTGATAGAAAGAGAGGTATGATAAGACTGTTTATGATCAGATGCTAGTAAAGCTCGTCAAAAGAATTAAGGGGCAGCTTAAACTGAGTACTGAGGGAAGGCAGAAAAATATCTAGAGAATTAACCGCACCGAGAAGGAAGATTTACTAAAAGACTGACAAAAAAATCACAAGCTTTCACGAAGGAAGAGTTGAAAGGTGAGTGAAAGACCTATAGTTCAGTATAATCTTAAGCACCAGCTGTCTTAAAATCAGAGATGAAATCAGTGCATCGACTTCTGTTGCACGACAACTAAGATCTTGACCTATATTAAATAACTAAAGAAGACTATCTGAACGATCGATTTATCACTGAATTTGTTTCGATTATTTATGAATTTATTTTGAACGTTATGCCAGCAGTATTTAACCTTAAAAATTGCCGTCAAGAGAGGTTGTAGTCTGATCTAAACAACACGAACTTACTGGCAAAATATGCCGCTAAAATATACTGCAAATTCTATTTTTAAAGGCATGAGCCGTTCGAGCGAGGTGTGCTAGGATTACGCTAAGTGACATCTTCAGTGAGAAAGAACGTTCCTGTTGCTACGTACAAACATTCTTTATTCACTGATAAGGTAGTAATAATAATAATAATAATAATAATAATAATAATTAACTTGATAAAGCGCCCTCAGAGAATTTAATCTCTCTCTAGGCGCTTTACATTTGCTGTAAAGTGAAATGCAATTGAATGGTAAGTAAAATCTTGCTTGAAAAACAAACGAGATGAATAATATGGTTAGGGGTGACATGCACAGGGTCAGCATGCAAATGTGGTTAGTGGCAGCATGCACAGTGTCAGCACGCATAAGCACATTAAGGACGAATCACAGGGACCCACTAAATGCTGTCCTAAATAGGTGTTTAAATTCTTTTTAAATATGGTCAGGTCAGGGGATGTTCTGACGCAGGTCGGGAGGGAGTTCCAGGCTTTGAGAGCATATGAACTAAATGCACGGTCTCCAAAGGATTTAAGGTTTGTATGAGGTATTTCTAGACTGTTGGATTCCGAGAAGCGGGTGGTACGATGCTTGGCCTGATGGGGGAGTATGTCGGAGAGATAGGCTGGAGCCATAAAATGAAGGGACCTAAAAGTGAGCGACAAAACCTTGAAGTAAATCCGTTGCTTGACTGGTAGCCAGTGCAGGTCGGCGAGAAGTGGAGCAATGTGGCAATTGCGACGCTCATGACAAACAAGCCTAGCTGCAGAGTTTTGCACAAGCTGCAATCGCCTGATCGCACATACTGGTAGGCCAGTAAGCAGTGAGTTGCAGAAGTCGAGACGGGATGTCACGAATGCATGAACTAACTTGGACGTGGTATCTTTATCTAAACAAGCCCGAATTTTAGAAATTTTATGAAGCTGAAAATAGGCGGATTTGACTGTGGAGCTGATATGGTCGTCTAACGAGAGGTCGCTTTGGAATATGACACCTAGATTCCGAGCTGATTAGACAGGAGATATGCTGGCAGAGCCACTTTTGAGAGTCAGCCTTTCCAATCTCTGGATCACACTGGGTTTGCCCATAACTAGTAAGTTAGTTTTATCATCGTTAAGTTTTAGAAAATTTGCTGCCATCCATGTGCGGATGTCATCAATGCATGCAGCTAGTGAATTGAGAGAATTTGAGGTGCTCGAAGGCTGGGAGGGATCAAAGCAAAGGTACAACTGAGTGTCATCCGCATAGGAGTGAAAGCCTAGATTGTGCTTGGCAATCACATCAGCAAGAGGCAGAGTATAAACCGTGAAAAGAACCGGACCTAGCACGGAGGCCTGAGGTACTCCATATTTCAGAGGTACTTCAGATGATCTTGATGAGTAATGAGTTTTTGTATACGATATTTGGACGATGATTGATGCGCCGCTTGATTGCATATGCCGCACGAGTTTATTGCGCAAACTCTACGAAGAAAGGCCCAGTGCCCTTTTAGCTCTTTCTCTTTATTATGTTTCTCTTTATTATCAACACGACTTGTCACTTAATTTTCGTTGCCCGGCGGCGGCATTGGGTGCCGCTGGCTCGCGTAGGAAGGCCGCCGGCGAAAGCCGGCCGAGTGGAGTACATTGTTGCATGGCGGCTGCTACGCCAACGCCCGGCTTCTCTCGTGCGTCGCGCCGACACGGTGCGCGGCTCATTTAGAATGACCCGCCCGATAACACTGTATGACGCGTAGCAGCGGCGGCAGGGCCAGCTGCTGGCATTTGAATTAGCACCGCACGAACGGGCAATTTCACCAGGCCAACCACGGTATCCATGTGTAATGCTCGATGGATAGCAAATAAGCTTACGGGCACCTAGCAGCCAGTATAGGCGAAGATTAACTAGAGCAGAATGGCTTGCCCGAGAACGACCCCTGAACCAGCCAGCGACCGTCACCTTCCGGTTGCCTTTGGGTCCGTGGTTCGCCATACCGGCTCTCGACCGCGGTTGTCAGGTCGTACAGGCTACGTCTGCGGCATTGACACGAAAGTACACAGTGCTAAGCGAAGCCAGTGCCTATCTTACTTTTTGGCTGTTTTCTGACATTTCACTATTCCCGGTAAGTGCCAGCGTACGTCGCATCGGGCCAAAAGTGTAACCGCATAGAAGTTCGTCCCCCGGTTCTCTACCGGTGGACAGTGTGATGCAGTGCTGCAGTGCGGTTAAAACACAGGCGGCCACAACTGGGTGCCGAAAGCAACAGTTTATTGTGGGCCTGTTAGTAGTGGTTACGCGCCGGCGCAAGCGCTTTACGCGGCGCGTACCGGACCGACGGAGTTAACTGGGCGAACTCCCGAAGCCCGAGTATAACCAGCTACCCTGTGCGTTTACGCGGCGTGTACCGGACCGACGGAGTAAACTTCGCGAACTTCCGAAGCCCGCGTATAATACACTAACCTGTGCGCGCGTCGCTAGCAATTGCGAAGGCGGGTTGCTACAGCACCCCAAGATACGAGCAGCTAACTGAGTAGCCGGCAGAACACAACTGTGCAGTCTAAGTTACACTTAGCTGTTCGTCGCCGTAGGTTCGTCTCTCGTGCTCTCGAAGCGTAGTCTCGCATCGACTACCAAGCTGCAGCCCTGAGCTCTCGGGGCGTAGTCTCTGCTCGACTACCCAAGTTGTCTCAGTCAGCTCTCACTCGTCTCATTATATTCTCTCCCCTCTCAACTCCTGACCTCTCGCCGCTGCTATTTCTACTTCAGCATATTAGTCGGTGCACATCCTGACCGCAACGTCTGCACCAGGCTTCATTCTAACTTTAGCGGGTAGACCAGGAGTCGGGCTTGTACTAGCTGTCCAAGTCGAACCCGCTAAGACAACCACATTAGTCGCTCCATCTCCTAACCGCATCGCCTGCATAAAGCTCCATTCTAACCTGAGCTAGGTGAGTCAGGAGCTGGGTCTGTACTAGGCGCCCTAGTCGACCCTCCCCCCTCTAAGGCAAGGGCTCCCATCGCGGCTAAGCTGAGAGCTGCACCAGTGCAAAAGTAAACGAGGACGAAGCCGCTGCCACTGCTAGTGTGACAGACGGAGCTTCGGCACCGGCGCAGTTTGCATGCTCTCAAAGAACAATGACTGCTTCGATGACTAAATGTTAATAACGAAGTTGAGCTCGAGCTTTCAAGTTGATTTTAAGTTCTTCCGTTTTTTATTGTACTGTTTCTTGCCCTGCTACAGCACGGCGGTTTCTTCAAACAAAGAGCAGCTAAATCGCTCGGATGTACTACCCAGCTTTGAAATTACTACGGCCGCTTTTAGGCAGACCGCCAAGTACTTGCCGTAAAGCCGACGTCGCCTGCCTTTCTTTCAAGTAGCTGCCGCGAGCTCGTCTGCCAGTACTGCTTTCCTACCTCCGAGCATATCAGAAAGGCTAGATTTACTATGCCATATCCTGCTACCGAGTATGAATGTCTAGCAGGGATCGTGTTTACTATATTGACGCTAAATCAACTAAGCAATCAATTCTTCCATGAACACCTTTCTTTGAACACTATTCATCAGCCGTGCATGTATGCATTGTATTGATTGCTAAAGTGAGCAAATGCATGACACCTTCGTAATGGCGCCTGTCGTTCGACCTGTGTTGGCAAATCGAAACAATAATCTCTGCTGCAAATTCAATTCGGCTTTAAATGTGCCGTCAATACTAAGACTGCTGCTACTTTAACTGCCGCAGTTCATAGTGAGTTGCAGAACCAGTTGCTGTTTACGTTGTCATTCACCACTTTTCTCTTGCCGCTCAAGTGTTAGCAGTGCATCGCATATACTACTGCACTTTGCTTGGTGTAACAATTCCTACCTGCTTGCTCTTAGCGGTGGCTTGCATTCGTAAGATTAGAAGCTTTACTGTCGGCCTCGCGTGTTTGTGGCCAATGGCTCAGCTAAAGAACCTAGCATGGAGACCTGTACATACTTAGCCTAAATTGATTAAGCTGAACTAGTGATCAATTAACGTGGATAAACATTTTCCAGTAACTGCAGTCTGGCTTACGAGTCGCTTCACTCGCTGACAATAGTTCACCCACACGACCGAGGAACTTTCACCAATGCTGTTCAGCATCATCAGGTCCTTGGCATCAGGTCGTGTAAGGTTTTGTGTTAGCTGAAGTGAACTTTTTCAGCGATCTTGCCATCAACAAGTACCTAGCGAATATCTGGACGTTACTTCTGTTTATGGTGACTTCCCACAATTAGTTTGCATCCTTTCAATTTCAACTCTTGTCGCACCTCTTTCGGTCCGCTTTCTATACATCACAAGAGTGTTCGTTTTTTAGTTCTATTCGGCAATGGATGCCCACCTTTGCGAAACATACTGCAAGCAGCTACCTATATGTCTAACTGACAACTGGCCGGGAATCTTCAAGTTTGCTTTAATTTGCTCTGCTATGCAGGATGCAGCACTCTAGAGACGGCAACCATTACTGTTTATGCAGCAACAACGATCTAAAACACGGCAACGATGGTTACCCAAGGTGAGTTTCCGTGAGACTAGCCTTGCTGGGATTCTGGCTCCTAGAGCTAGCTGCAGAGCTGGCATTGAGCGATAGCGAATGAGAACTGGGGATTACTGGAAAGGGATATGCCGGGAGACTCCAGCGAGCTCACGGAATGCACAGTTCTGAGCTCACTCTCTTTCCAGAAAGCTGATCGTAGATGAGGGCACCGAGGCCGTCACACTTTAAAGGGAAGCGCTTTTGGCGGTAACTATCGGCCGAAAGAAAATGCTAACAGCACAACGGCGGCTGGCGGTAAAGGCTGCAGTCCTTGCATCTACACTGTTAATGCTTCCCTCGTCGGCAAAGGCACAGGCTTCGGCAATACCCTTGGCGATTACAATTACATGGCTGTCAACGATGGTGCTACAGTCGCTCGTGTAAATGCTGCTGCCTGCCCTCTCCCCAAGCCAGCCGGAAGCAGGTCCCAGCAGTCGTTACCAACGAAAGTGGCATCGGCGTGTCCATCGAAGCGCCAAGCCGGCCGACTGGAGCAGGTAGACAAAAAGCTTGAGACGGGACGTGAAAAGCTGCCTCGATCGGAGCGCTCGTGCACTGGCTCCCTTAGAGCCATGGCAAACTCCACAGTACTGCCAGCGCCCTGCTATGGTGCTGCCGACACTAGGGTAAGCAATCCGGCTTTCTTGCCAATGCTCGCTCGGCAACGAAAGCTCTGAAATGTACTATTTTGGCACTCTTCAATGGCCCTTACAGGAATTCACTCGCCCGACGGATGCTGGGAAGTTTCCGGCCACAAAACGATCCTATGCTGGCGGTCCACCTGACGAGCTGTGGGTACCGAGTTGCAGGTCTGCTGTAGCTACGGTTGACGGTGACCAACTAGTCCTGCCATCGGAGGAATATTTTCTCAGATACAGATCAGATCCTATGCTTTGCTGCTCGGTTAAGCCGCCGGCATATCCGTCCAGTTTCGCATCTTTAATACCTTCTGAATGAAGCTTCTAAACATAGGCGATATATTTCGATATCCTAGAAAAATGAGCTTGGCTATAGCTAAGACACATTTGACGAATTGAGCTTTGAATGAGGGAGCTTCTCTTAATAAACCACTGTTTCTGTTCTTTAGCCCTCGTGCTGGGTTATGTAGGACGCTGAGCTGCTTGAGAAATTTGCCGATGCTGCCCATGCAGTATGTACTATGGTGCTAATGTATGAATTGTAGTACTCAACAGAGCTTTGCATCTGAGCTTAGTGCAGCACCGTCTCCAGCTGCTTCCCAGCCGCTTAGAGGGCCAATTGCAGTTGCCCCGTCGAATGGTGGACGAATCTCGACGGCCATCGTCGGGTCAGCCTGCAGCAAAAGCAACGGGCCAGCACGTGCCGATAAGAGGGGCTCACTATCTTCGAAAGCCGCAGCTGCTACGTCATCGAGAATGTAAAGAATATGCTCTGCTCCAGCTCTGTCCTTGCTCTGGCTAGCATCGGCTGTGTAATTATGAGGAGATGCTGTTCTCCTAGAACTGTTACTGTCAAATATATCCTAAAGGCTTCATTAGCCGTCTTTGCCTCTCCGGTATTGTATACTCAGACTGAAAGCTAATTATAGTCTTAATATGGTAACCACGAGCAGGCTTTTTTCTAGTTTCACAGACGTATGCCCACATGTTCGTTATAATCCCAGTCTCGGTTTAGAAGACAAATATATTGATAACAGTGATCTGTCTACAGTTTCCTCAGGGAATTCAATCTTTTTATAGGCACTTTGCACTCGCTTTAAAGTAAGCAAGATTGAATGCTTCATGGTAGCATGATTAATGACAACGACCCCAGTACGGTTAATGGAGACATGAACCTGGCCAGCATACAAACATGGTTATTTGCAGCATGCAGAGTGTCAGCATGGATAAGCATTCAAAGAAAAATCACCTGCACCCACTGAATGCTTTCATAAATAGATGCGTTGGGCCCTTAAAGGCTTTATGTGGATGAATCATATTTCACTTCGATTGGTATGCAGCTCTGCTTGGACGGTGCTGCTTTGTGTTGTGGGGATGGAAGTTGAGGGGACTGAGAAATGCATACCTGCTACGAATTTACTCTGAATATTTGGAGCGTCCTTAGTTGGTCGGTTCTGCATGTATGGCTCACGAACACATTTGACGCACTTCATTCCATCCATATTCCAGCTTATGAGGAGTTCATTTTCTCCTAGAACTGTTAATGTTGAATATATCCTGAAGGCATCATAAGCAGTCTTTGAGTCCTTAGCAGTGTATCGTCAGACCGAACGCTAATTATAGGCTCGATAAGTAAGTTGAATGCATGCAAGCTTATTTCTCGTTTTGCCGACGCGTGCCCACATCGTCAAGAGATCTCACTTACATTTCAATAAAAAATTATCAATTCTTCTAATGCTGTCTAAAGTTCCCCAGGGAAGTTAATCTCTTGTGAGGCACTTTGCACTTCCTTCAAATGAAGCGACATTAAATGCCAAATGGTAGCATGAGTAATGGCAGCAAGCCTAGTGTGGTCCAGGTGATATACATAAGGCCAGGTTCATGGTTAGTGGTAGCATGTGGAGCGTCAGCATGCTTAAGAATTTAAAGGAAAAATCACACGGACCCACTAAATGCTCTGAAGAATAGATGCGTTTAGCTGTTTTCAAGGGCTCATTGTGCATGAATTCTATGTTTCTTGGATTTGCATACTGCTAAGTAGAAGCTTTCTTAGTTCTGTCAGCTGGACTTGGCATGCAGAGGATTATGCTGGCTCAATTCCTCTCGCGCTCAGACATGGAAACAGCAGCAGGCTGTAAAAGTCATCTTGCGCTTGGACGGTGCTGCCTGGTTTGGTGGGGATGGAAGTGGAGGGGGACTGATAAATGCACACCTGCCACGAATTGGTGCTGAATGTTTGGAGCGTTCTTGGTTGGTGGGCTCACGGGCACATTTGAAAGACTTCATCCCATTCATATTCCAGCTTTTAATTGTAAAGCCGTCAGTTAAGGTTGCGAAATGTACACTTACCGCTCAGTACAATTTTACATAATAAAGTCAACGGTCCAAGTCTCTTAGTTAAGGTTTCGGGAGATCTAGTTACTAGTCATTCTTGTGGCTAGAACCGCCCGAGCTGTGTGGTAAGAGTTGAATATCCCACTCCATTGCTCCGACGTAGTTCAAAAGATAAGACTTTTTTGTCGTGCTATGCATTTGCTTTTTGCCAACACACCGATAGCTAGCTTGGTGTGTTTTGCGGGCATGGATACAAAATCACTGTCCTACCCTTGTTAATCTGGATGTCGCATCAATGGAGCAGACAGAATAAGCTTCTTACGAGTCCTTGATCATCCCGATCGATCGCTATGTGGCAGCAGCAGAAGCACCACTCCATCAGCAAGTAACCAGTGTTACAGGAACACTGCTGACCAGAGAATCGCAAATTTGAGTCGCTACATTCCTATTTTGTGAGGTCTAAGATGCGAAATTCACACCCACATAACCCATTCCACTGATCAGTGGCAAACAGCATGCCCGTGGTTACTGCCCCGTGTTCATAACTGGACTCAGCCACAGCTAGCGACCGCTGGTTAGAAGGCCCCCCGTGGCTTTAAATGGGTGCTAACATCCTTGCTGCAAGTGGTTTGGGTCAGATTTACATGTGTCCACTGCACCTGACAGGAGCAGATTGGCTAAATAATCTAGGAAGAGTCAGTGCCAACCTGCAAAGACCCAGCCTTAGAGCTGCCGAAGGCCTCTTCCTGCTATTATTATGTATGTAGCAAACCACTTCCTGCTCAGCTGGCCAATGGGTTCGTTGATAGTCAAGGCTGGTACCCTTGGAATGCTAGTCGTTGCAGCAGCTCCCGGTGCTTGACCTTGAGAGCTATCGAGGGGTGCAAGCAAGGTTAATCATTAATAGCCCCTTCTGGAAGGTTGTACACCTTTTTATCGACTTTCAGCAACTGGCATTCTTTAGCAGCCCTCTGAGCTTATACCAGCTTAGTCGATGCCGTGAAATTCTTTCTTTTTGTAGTTTGTGAGTTGGCAGGGGCTTTCCATAGCTGCATCAAACTGAATCTATAGTCTGACAGTCGTTAATTAGGTGAGGTGCTACTTACGGGCATACCTTAGTCTAGACATTAAAGACAATCATGGTTGATAGAAAAACGACTAATGCCGACAAAGTTGTGTATGTTTATTGTCTTGGAACTGGGTGCCGGTTCAATAATATGTCGCTAAGAACCAAAGGCAATAGGAATATTAAGATGGAGTAATATGCATTGAGTAATACATAGCATCCCGACTTGCATACAGGAGCTTGAGAGGACAGAGAGGGACAGTAACACAGACAGTAAAAACCAGACAGAAGAAAGAGAGAGAGAGAGACTGTGTGCAAGCTCAAGGATGCTCAGTAAGGGATAGAAAGAGAGGCGGTAATCATGCAAACGAGCGTCACAGGGTAGTAGAGCACGTCAAAGAATGATAGATCAAATGAAGACTGAGCGACATAAGCTCTGTACAAGAAAGACAGTAGAGGATGTAATGAACTGACAGTTCGGAGAGAGTTCTCACTGAAAAACTGAATCAACAAAGATGGGTTTTCACAAAGGCATAGTTAAAAGCTGAGTGAAATTTGCATAGTTCAGTGTCATTCTCACAACCAGGTGCTTCGAAAATCAGAGGTGAAACCGGGGCATCGATATTGGTTGCAGTCCTGCAAAGTTCTTGTGATATGTCGAATAGCTAGAAGAAATTTCCTAAAATTGTCGGTTTATCGTCGAAACAATGCAATAAAAATAACAGCCACTTATGCTATGCATATTATTCGTGCTGTATGTTTCGGCCCCTAACTGTACACAAAGGATCGCCAGTGAAAAGTTGCAGTTGTTACTTATTGCACTTGCAAGATTTTTCAAGGAATTCTCAGAGAAACCGGCAAGTGGAAATGATTCTGATAAACTGATCGCAATTGCTCTCACTTTTCATCCGCACAGTTCCAAGGCATTTTAATATGAGAGTAATAATTGAATATTTTACACTTTGCCAGTAAGCGGATGTTGTAGGTTGGCATTATGCCTCGTTCCTGTTGCATTGCGGCTTCAGGTGCCCCATGCGGTAATCTCTTTTGCAGGTGCACGGAGCTCAATGAGCTTCCAGCGAAGATTTTAACCAATTGTTTCTGTTTCATTCGTAATAGAGGTTTCATTCGTATCAGAGGCTCGGTCGTTGCTATCAAGCAATCTTTAGGGAGATGGAATACTGCAAGTACGCTCTGCAGTCGAGGAATCTCGCTAGCGGCATTCACAATATGTAAGTATGTATCTACGTCTGCAAATCTACAAAGTCACAAAAGCTATGTTGGTGTTCGCAGGAGAGCTTTGTTAATTGCACGCAGCCTAATCGGCTTTCGGTACGCATTCGGTGGCCAACTTATTTCATCTCAAGCAACGAAAGAAATTGGGAAGCGTAGCACAGTAAGAAAAGCAGGTGAGGTGGTGAGTACCATGGCAGTAGCGTCTCTGGAACGCTGAAAGGATGTGTCGTAGTCGGCAGTAGGAGACTCAATGTCGCTGCGTAAGAACGGTTGGAGCGAATTCCGAAGCCTAGTACTGCCAGAGCTAGCAGTTCGGTCACAAGAGCCTATAAGTGGAGGAATGGAGAAGCAAATATTCTTTCCGTACAGGAACAGAGGGCATGAGGAGGCGGGATGTGTTGCTGTTGTTCAGCTAGGTAGAAATTACCCAAGATGTTTCGGGCCTTGTCTGTCGGCGTTAGTACAATGTTCAGTATTTAGTGAATAATCCGCAAATATTTAGTGAATAATCCGCAACACTTCATGCTGGTTTAAAGATACGTGTTAAGACCAAAGCTTTCTAATCTAGCCGTGCGCTTACGGTGACTTAGGAGCAGCAGTTCAGTCTTATCTTCGTTTACTTTCAAGAAATTGTTCGACATTCTTGGAAAAATTTATCACATCAGTTGAAATGCGGCTGGTATAAAATCACAAAGTCCAATATTCGAAATGGGGGAAAGTTTTAGAAGCGCACCTACTGTACGGCTACCCGGTGGGACGTTAACGACGGCTGGTCCACCAACCTACGCTAACCTCCGGTCCTACCTAAAGTCGCGAGGGTAGTGGAATCGCTGTACTATTAGAAAGGAAAACAACATTGCTGTGCTGTCATTTGCCCTGTATGAATTTGTCGAATTGTCGTTACGTCGAAAGAGAAGATGTAGAAAGGAGGGGTTTCAGTTGTTTATACTCGACTGCGTTGCTGGTACACAGTTTTCATATCTTGAGCTACGACTTAAGCGACTTCTACCAGCCGACGCTACTCTAGCAGAAGTAGCCTTCCTCGACAACGCCGTGCTGGAATGTGAAACTCAGACTCAGGTAACACGGGCCAGGTAAGAGTTCAGTCACCTGTGTCATATAAACCTGCTAGATTTCTCTTGTACTGTTACGGTTTTGCTGCATTTCTTGTTGGTTCTTGCAAATTGGCGATGAGTAAATTGCTTACAAGCAGTGATTAATTGTAAATTGAACCGATGAATCTGCGTCTATTACTACGCAAAGCCACTCTATTATGTAAGTACATTGGTGGAGAGTTTTTTCCTAGCTCACTCGCAGCCCTAGCGGCTGATTGCACACATTCCAAATTACCAGCCCCAGAACCAATGACATTCACAATTTCAAAGCATTTATCGTTTTCAGTTCTCAATGATACAATCCATGTGGTTATCCGGAGAATAGTGTGGCGTGATTTTCTTATAAATGAGACGTAACGTGTACGTGTTTAAACGTTGTAGCTGACCAATTAATGCCCTTCAAATGCCAATAAACACAATACTTGTGATGTTAATATGTCTTTTTCTGACGAATTTGATGCATAAAGATGCACTATAACTAGAAAGGCATGACATTTACATTCCCAACAATGGATAAGTTCACGTGCGACAGTAACACAGATAGAGTATATGGTGTGAGAAACTAGTAGATTAAAGCATTTATTTTTATCGTTTTTCAAGATTCACGGAATTTCATAACGTCGGTACAGTGTGAATTGCGACTTGTGAAAGCTTTTCAACTCTATATGCATGGAATCATAGAACGAATATTCCTTAGCTGAGCCAAAAAGTGGTATATAGTAGGTATAATGAGAAGACCTGATGGTATGATACGTACCCACGAAAGGTTAAGGTGAATGATCCGTGTATATCAAATCCAAAGATAAGAGTAACAGATGTTAGCAATTCTTTGCGGAAATAGCTCAATTTTCTTTACACGAATGTATCTTAGTTACAAGGTTACTATATTTGACTTGCAGCTGCATAAGCGTTTCTAGCCTCGAGCCAGTAGCTCACTGAGTGTGGATGAGGTTTTTCTTAAACAAAAATTGTATGAGGCATACTGCTCTATTCCAAGCCGTAGGCCTTGAAGATTTCAGCAATGTGGTAGAGCATCTTGGCTGTTTGACGTTTCCTGACTGTCTGAACGAATTACACTTGAGCCACCTACATATTATTTATACAGGTCTATCCGACCTGCCTAACTGCCGGTCGAAATTGAAGAGCATCGACGGTGTCTTAGTTATGGCATTGTTGTCCACGGGCTCCATTCACGAACATGAAGCAGTACTTATTTTGTCATGCTACTGAGTTTTTTGATGACGCTTGAGTGCTTCGCAGATCGAGATTACTGATCTGCTACGCTTTTTTCACCGTGGTAGAATGATAGCTCCTATCTTCATTTAGTAAAGCTTTTTTATTGAAAATATGAATCTTGCTGTTCAATTTCTTACATTTTCGGTGATCTTACGAAAACAGCTATTAAATTTAACTTTCATCTTTACGCTAACCTCTCTTTGCAAATAGCTGCTGCCTTCAAAAGTGCTGTCCAACAATTAACAAATTGTCAGTGACGACGGAGAGCCACCTGATTTGTAAATGAGGATGCATCACTCTAGCCTTTTGCCGTGCATCGGTACTCCTCGGACGAACCTTCTTGGTCACTCATTTTGAATTGGCATAGCATGAACAGACAATCTAAATCTTAGACCTAGCACAGTATTCACCTGTAAAGCGACCAAATAGGTTGCCAGAGATCTAACAACTGAGCTTACTGGCACCCAGCAGTCGCTGTAGGTGACAGTCGACTCGAGCGGATTGGCTTGCCAGCGTTTGACCCCTGAACCTGCCGGCAACCGTCACCTTCCGGTTGCCTTAGGGTTCAGTGTGTGCCGTACCGGCTCTCGACCGTGGCTTTTTGGATCATTCTCACTAGGCGGAGGCTTCGACTCCAAGTTACCGGTGCTGAGCTGAGCCAGTGCATATCCTTCTTTTGGGCTGTTTTGCAGCATCTCACTATTTCAGGTAAGCACTAGCAAACATTGCTTCAGGCCAAAAGACAACGATAACGAAGCAGCTGCCTCTGCTTGTATGACGAACGGCTCTTCGATACCAGCCAAGTGTACACGCTCTCAAGCAACAATGGTGGCTTCAATGACCTAATGCTAATAACGAGGTTGAGCTCGAGCTTTCAAGTTGGTTAAGTTTTCAAGTTTAGAATTTCGCTCAGTTTCTCGCCCTGTTACAGCACCTCGGCAGCCTCAAACAAAGAGAAGCTAAATCACTCAGCTACACTACCCAGCTTTCAAACCGCTACGGCAGCTTTTAGGCAGACCACCAGGTACTTGCCGTGACGCGGACGTCGCTTGCCTTTCGTTCACCTAGCGGCTGCCAGCTCTTCAGCCAGTACTGCTTCCCTACCCCCGAGCATAAAGGAAAAGCTAGATTTACTATGCCATATCCTAATACTGACTAAGAATGTGTAGCAGGGAGTGCGTTTACCACGTTGCTGCTAAATCTGTTGAGGAATCAATTATTCGATGAGCACCTTCCCTTGAGCGCTATCCATGAGACCTGTAGGTCTGCATTGTGCCGATTGCTAAAGTGAGAAAATGCATGATACCTTCATAATGGTACCTGTCGATCGACCTGTGTTGGCAAAATTGAAACGAGAATATTTGTTGCAAATTCAGTATGGCTGTAAATGTGCTGCCAATACAGAGACTGCTGCAACTTTCGCTGCAACCGATCGTCAGAAGGCTGCAGAACCGGTGGCGGTTTTTTCTGTCCTGTCGGTCGTTTTTTAACGACCAATCGAGTGTATGCAGTGCAGCATGTGTGCTAATGAACTTTGCTTGGTCTAACAGTTTCTATCTGTTCGCTCTTAGAGGTGGCTCGTATTCATAGGATTCCAAGCATCACTGTTGGCCTTGAATGTCTATATCCAATGGCTTCGCTGAAGCACAGTCAGCCTAAGTGCCTTGAGAGAGAGTGACTTCTCGGAGGGCGCTTTAACAAGAGCGTTATTATTATTATTATTAGGATGATAGAGCAGACCTAGTAGCCGAATTGAGGATGACGATCATCTTCCGATGTTTTCAGTCTGGCATATAAGTTGCTGCACTCGCTGGCAATAGTCGGCCCATATAACATCGTTTCTTCTACAAGTGCTGTCCAGCATAATCCAGTCTATGGCATCAGGTCGTGTCAGATTTATTTTTATACTAAAATAAAATGCTTCAGTCATCCGTCCATCAGCAAGTACCCAGCAAAAATCTGGACATCGATTCTATTTACGGTGACGTCCCACAACAAGTTCACATCTAGTAGTCTAAACTCATGACTCACATCTGTTGGTCTGCTTTCCATTCACTTCAATGATGTACTATTTTTTTAGTTCCTATGTGCTATGGGTACCTACCTGTGCATAACCCAATGTATGTATTATGTATCTCAGTCTTTAACTCCACAAAGTCATAAAAACCATGTATTTCTAACGCAGGAAAGTTTTGTATAACGCACTCACAGCTTAAGCGGCCTTTGGTACGCATTCGGTGGCCGACAGACTTAGTCTCACACAACAAAGAGAAAGTGGGAAGCTTAGCAGAGTCAGGAGAGCAGTTGAGTAGTGATTAGCATAGAAGTAGCAGCTCAGGACCGCTGAAAAGGATGTGCCATAGTCGGCAGTAGGAGAGTAGTTGTCGTTGCGTAAGAATTTGTGTAAGTGAGTTTCACAGTCTAGGACCTGCGGAGCTAAAGCTTCTGTCACCGACTGTCTTTAAGCGAGGGAATGGAACAGCTAATTTATTGTCCACATAGGACCTGTGTGCACGAACAGGCTGAAACTGATGAAGCAGTTCAGCTAGGTATGAAGGAGCCAAGCCGTGGCGGGCCTTGTGGGTCGATGCATGCAACTTGCTACATGTTTTACTAAACAGTGGCCAAGAGTTCATGTTTGATTTAACATGGTCTTCTACACGGAATGACGCATGCCAGAGACTGCAACCACTATTATTTATACAGCAACAACGATAGTGAAAACGGCGATGATGATGATTCTACTTGAGCAGCCAAGCCTTAAGTCTCTACGATCGGTGTGCTCCAGCACTGGCGCTCTTGCAGCGATGGCCAAGCCCAACATGCTGCCGACGCCCTGTGCTAGTGCTGCCGACACTAGGGTATGCAATACGGTTTTCTTGCCGTTGCTCACTGGGTTGTGGAAGCAGTGAAATGCACAGTTGTGGTAATCTTCATTGGCGTTTGCAGGAAGTCATCTACCAGCCGGATGCTGCAACGTTTCCAGCGACGAAACAATGCTACTTATACGGTACAGCTAACAACCTGTGGGTACCAAGCCGGAAGTATGCTGTAGCTTCGTCGGCTAGAGATCGAATGGTCTTGCCAGAGGAGGATTGCCAGTGGAGTACGGTATGAACATGTCGAAGTTTCTCCGAGTTTGCTGCGTCTGCCTATATGTACATAATTTAGTGTATGCTACCAGTCACATGTCTCACATACCATGTGCCAGTTATCTGCATGCTTACTTTAGTGTACTCTTCAAGGCAGGATACCTGCTTCCTATTTTTATGGCTCTGTTTTTTCCAGAGACAAAACCTAGGCCACAGCTGACTTCACATGCACTTGTAAAGCGTTTTGGTGGCGTCAGTTGCCTAAACGAGTTGCACAAAACATATTAGTACCGTTTTTATTATTATTATGGTCGTTAAAACCACACTACTGACTTAGTTGGAAGTACGTTTGAGTTATTGTTCTTGTTTCTGCTTATAAGTGTCAACTTCTTGCCAGTCGGCTGATCAAAACGAAGGCAGGCATAGTTACAGGGGTAAGCAAGGAATATGCACCTACCCAGGAACAGGGACTTCTACGTCTTGCAGGTAAGGAATCACTGGAAAAATCTGAACATATTTACTTAAGCTGAGCCTTCAAAATCACAGCCGCTACGAGTCAAGCTTAGTACGAAGTTGTTGCTGGCAAAATTAATAGAGCACAGCTCATTCGTCTGAATTGTTTCCTCGGTAGTATCCCAACACACGAGAGCTCTCAGCACTCCCAACCTAGTAGGCAAACATGGACCAGCAGCTGCCTGTCTTTGACTTATGACCTTGCTCTCAAAGCCCATAGGCCAGACCGTTGATGACCAGCTCCTGGAAGCACTAGCTCCGTGCACATCTAAAAGCACTAAGTGTTGACTCCCTCTCTGGCATCTCTCATCCTTCTTCATTCCGTCGCCGACCATCAGTTATGGGTGGCCGTGCTGTAGCCCGAGCACAGCCACCGCTAGAGGTAACTTTGATGCTCGACCGGCCAGAAGAGGCAAGCGACTACCAATGCCGAGGTCCAACCGGCTTCGTTTCAGGCAACAGCCTGAATTAAATGGCTTCTGGTGGCTGGCGATTCCGATCCTTTGCACTGAGGGAATGGGCTCTACAAGCTGGGCACATGGGCATCTAGGCTAAGACGATGCTAGGGAAGTTGGCCGCCAAGAATACCCGAACTTGTGGCCACATAGCAGCTGTGCAGTTGCAACTGTGCAGACGCTCTGCCACTGCAGCCACTCGGTCAGACCCGAACTCCTGCCACCTTTGGCTTAGGATCCCAACCTTGGCCCAGGCTAGCAGCTGCTGTGGTGAAGAAGCTCAGGTGAATGGTAGTTGCACGACGGTCGTCCTAGTATGGTGTTTTATTGTCGGTCCTTGCAGCTTGGTAACTTTCATACGTGAAATCTCCGTATTTTCAATCTTGAGATAAATAAATAAAATAAATAAATACCTACTAGTTGGTGCCGAGCTGCTTTGGTACAGCCGTTAAAATGCTCGTCCCGACCAAGGTCTGCTGAGGTCATTGGCTCGAGCCCCGAGGCATATGTGAAGCGCCTGAATAGAGGTTAAGTTCTCTTGGGGCGCTATATGAATAAATTATAAATATATTTAACAGAATCTTTTTATAGTGCGACAGAAGAGCCATAGTGGCCATATCCACAGCTTGCAGTAGCGATTAAGAATCGCCTACTGCAGGATTCCAACCCGTGACCTCGGTTTCGAGGTCGTAAAAAGCAACCGCCTTAAGTAGTGACCCATTGCGGCCCTCAGCTGTGCGAGCGAATCGCCACTGCTGCTGGGTCTAGGCAGCCGGGCGACTTCGGTTTTGGATGCTCAAATGAGCCGGTCCTGCCCAGCTCTCTGCTGGATTAAGCACAGTTGGAGGCATGGCCTTCGAGGTTTAATAAACAATACTGAGTCGGCAGTGCTACTATTATTGCCTGAAAAATGCAGACACTAGCATCGAGGCCGGCGAAAGGGCCGTGCAATAGAGCCTGGGCTCAGGCAAGGAAGCAGAATAACTAGAAATAAAAAGGTCCAAACAGAAGTTCTGGCTGCAGAAGCTGTCCGAAAAGATCAATGGCAAGCAGGACCATCTGAGCCGATGGTAGCAAGTGACTATGCTATCCTGGCACCCACAGCATCCGTTTTGGATAAAGGCAGAAACAGCAGCAACGGCTGCCACTGCAGCTGTCCCTACGAATACATTGCCGATAACTCTCCAGCCAAAGTTCCTTCTATGAATAAAGCCACCAGCCCTCTCCTTAAGCCAGTATGGAGCAGGTGTAAGCACTCACCATTGACGAAATTTCCCTTGGCATCTGTATCGTAACGCCCAGCTGGCCTACTTGAGCCACAAAATGTAAAGTTTCCTGTATCGGTGTGCTCCAGCAGTGGCACTCTTGCAGCGATGGCAAAATTCACCGTGCTGCCGACGCCCTGCGATGGTGCTGCCGACACTAGGATATGCAATCCGTTGTCTTGCCGATGCTCGCAGGGTGGTCGAAGCTGTGAAATGGATGATTATGGCATTCTTCAATGGCGTTTACAGGATGTCACTCACCAGCCGGTCGCTGCCGAGTTTCCAGCTGCGAAACAATGCCATCCAAATGGTCCGGCTGACAAGCTGTGGGTACCAAGCCGGAAGTCTGCTGTAGCTACGTTTGCAATAGATCGACTAGTCTCACCAGTGGAGGATCGCCAGTGGAGTACGGTACGGACTTGTCGTAGTTTCTTCTAGATTTCTAGGTGTGCCTATCTTTGCATATTTTAGGGCATGCTACTAGTCACATGTCAAACATACCAGTTGCAGGTTATCTGCATGCTTGTTTTAGTACACTCTTCTAAGCAGTATACCAGCTTGCTGTTTTAAGGGCTTGGTTCGTGCCTGAGACTAAACCTTGGCCACATCTTGCTTGACATGCAACTGCAGAGCCTTTCGGTGGCTATAGTGGCCTCAGTGAGCCGTTCTGTAGTCATTATTATTATCATTATTTTAGTCGCTAACACCACACCAAAGACTTCGTCGGAAGTTAGGTTGATTTCTGGTTCCTATTTTTCCCTATAAGCCTCGACTTCTTGCTAGTCGGGATGTCAGAAATCTACCAGGCATAGTTACTTGGGTAAGCAAGAAATAGGCACCTACCTTGGGGCTGGGAATTATGAATCATGCAGAACCGGAATCACAGGCAAAATGCTAATTTTACCGTATGCTGATTCATCAGAGTAGCTG
This sequence comes from Cristatella mucedo, assembly GCA_009760855.2. Lineage (NCBI taxonomy): Eukaryota > Metazoa > Bryozoa > Phylactolaemata > Cristatellidae > Cristatella > Cristatella mucedo. The sequence continues at coordinate 1,341,080 of WPIO01000018.1, read as the reverse complement.
CTGCTACGAGTCACACGCAGCGAAAAGTTTTAGAGCGAAACGGTTGCCAAAGACAGATCATTCGCAGCCTCAGTTTGGCTGCAGAATACCACCCCACAGAGGACTCTCCCCAATTCCACCCTAAAAGACTATCAACGTCTAGCACCTGCCGGTCTCTGACCCACGACCTCGCTCTTGAAGCCTATAGGCCAGACTATTGATGAATGACTCAAAGATGCCAGAGCTCCACCCTCAGACAAGATTTCTCCGGACTGACCCCTCTGGCCTCTCTCTGCTGCCTGCAGTAAATTCTGGGTGGCCGTGCTAACTATTCGTGTTAGGCAACCCTACCAGTCGCTTTGAAGACCTTCCGGCAAGATGATTCCCTTTGCAGCAAATGTAAAGCGCCTAGAGAGATATAGAGTTCCCTGAGGGCGCTTTATCAAGTGCATTATTGTTATTATATTATTATTAAGAGGCTAGTGGCTGACAAAGCTGAGCTCCAATTTCCCTTTGTTGCCGGTAGCAGTCGGAATTGAATGGTTTCTGATGGTAGAAGATTCTACAGGGTTCTACTGAGGGAATGGGCTCTGTAAGCTTGGCTATTGGGCATGGAGGCTATGATGACGCTAGGGAATTTAACCTCCACAGAGACCCGAGCTTGCGGCCACTCAGCAGCTGTAAGTGTGCAAACATTCTGCCAGTGCAGCCACTCAGTCAGACCCCAGCTCGTGACCACTTGGGTTCCCAACCACGGCCAATGCTAGCAGGTGCAGCCGGAAAGCAGCTCAAGTGATGCTTAGTTGTTAGACGATCGCCCCGGTATGATGTATTATTGCCGGTGCAGGCAGCTTGATACATTTCCTATTTGCCGTTGCTGTAGTAGCAAGCTTGGGCTCTGCTGCCTGATCAGCTTGCCACTGCTTTCGGCTTTAGGCAGCTGGGCGACTTCGGTTTTTGAAGCTCAAAGGAGCCGGTGATGCCCAGCTCTCTGCTGGCAGCAGCACGTCAGTGCTGTTGCCAGCTAAGTTTAACTAACAAAACCGTGACGGCGGCTCTACTCTCTTCTCCGGAAAATTCGGCAACTTGCATCGAGGCTGGTGAAGGGGCCGTGCTCCACAGGCTGAGCTCAGGCACGGAAGCAGACCAACTGAAACAAAAGTGCTTCAACCAGAATTGATGGCTGCCAAAAATATCCGAAAGGATCAACGGCAAGCAGGACGATTCGAGCCGGTTGTAGCCAGCGATAATGCCATCCTGGCAGCAGCACCAACCCTTGTTGATAAAGGCAAAGACGGCTGCTACAGCATTGGTCCCTTCGAATACATTGCCGGTAACTCTCGGGCCAACTTTGCTTATGTGAATAAAGCCACCAACACTCTCCTTAAGCCCGCCAGGAGCAGGTGGCCGCAGTCACCTGTAACAAAATTAGCTTCGGCCTCTGCATCGAAGTGCCCAGCTTGTGTACTTGAGCCACAAAATGTAAAGTCTCCTCCATCGGTTTGCTACAGCACTGGCAGTCTTGCAGTGATGGCGAAATCCACCGGTGCCGACCTCCGGCGATTGTTCTGCCGACAATAGGGTAAGCAAGCCGTTTCTCTTGCCGATGCTCTCAGGGTTGCGGAAGCTGTGAAAAGCCCTATTTTGGCATTCTTCAATATGGCTTACAGGAAGTCACCGACCAGCTGGATGCAGCAAAGTTTCCAGCCACGAAATAATGCTATCCTTTGGTCCAGCTGACGAGCTGTGGGTACCAAGTTGGTCGTCTGCTGTAGCTTCGTTTGACGGAGACCGACTACTCCTTCCATCGGAGGAATATTTTCTCAGATACAGGTCAGATCTTATGCTTTACTGATCAATGAAGCCGCCTGCAGATCCGTTCAGTTTAGCAACTTTTACCTTCTCAATGCAGCTCATTAACATAGGCAATGCATTTAGCAATACCGGAAATGTGTGCATTTCGGAATACCGGAAAGCGTGTGCTTGGCTATAGCTAAGTAAAATTTGATGAATGGAGGTTTGAATGGGTGGGCTTGTGCTCTTTACTACGACTCATCTTCTGTACTTTTGTCCTTAGGCTGTGTTCTGTAAGGACGCTAAGGTGCTTGTGGAATTGTCACTCTACTGAGTTTTTTCATGACGCTTGAGTGCTTCGTGGATCGAGGTGACGGATCGACTATGTTTTTCTCACCGTGGTAGAATTATAGCTCTTAACTTCCTTTAGTAAAGCTTTTTTTATTGAAAATATGGATCATGCTGTTAAATTGTTTACATTTTCGGTGATATTTCTAAAGCAGCTATTAAATTTAACTTTTGTCTTCATACTAACCTCTCTGAGCAAATGGCTGCTGCCTTCAAAAGTGCTGTCTAACAATTAACCATTTGTCAGCCACGACACAGAACCACCTGACTTGCAAAGGAGAATGCATCGCTCTAGCCTTTTGCAGTGCATCGGTACACTTCGGACGAACCGTCTCGGTCACTCATTTCGAATTGGCATAGCATGAACCGGCAATCTAAATCTAGGAACTAGCACAGTATTCACCTGTAAAGCCACCAAAGAGGTTGCCAGAGATGTAACAACTGAGCTTACTGACACCAGGCAGTCGGTACAGGCGTCAGTTGACTCGAGTGGATTGGCTTGCCGGCGTTCGACCCCGAACCTGCCTGCAACCGTTACCTTCCGGTTACCTTTGGGTCCCGTGTGCACCATACCGGCTCTCGACCGTGGCTTTTCAGTTGCTCCCAAAGCCTGGAACTCCCTCCCGACCTGCGTCAGAACATCCCCTGACCTGACCACATTTAAAAGGAATCTAAAAACACACCTATTTACGACAGCATTTAGTGGGTCCCTGTGATTCGTCCTTGATGTGCTTATGCGTGCTGACACTGTGCATGCTGCCACTAACCACATTTGCATGCTGACCCTTTGCATGTCACCCCTAGCCATATTATTCATTTCGTTTGTTTTCAAGCATGATTTTACTTACCATTCAATTGCATTTCACTTTACAGCAAATTTAAAGCGCCTAGAGAGAGATTAAGTTCTCTGAGGGCGCTTTATCAAGTGAATTATTATTATATTATTATTTTCAGATCATTATCACTAGGTCGGCTGCGTCGACTCCGAGTTACGGGTGCTGAGCTGAGCCAGTGCAGATACTTCTTTTGGGCTCTTTTCCAGCATCTCACTATTTCCGGTAAGCACTAGCAAACATTGCTTTAGGCCAAAAGACAACGACTGTGAAGCAGCTGCCACTGCTTTTATGACGAACGGTGCTTCAGTACCAGCGAAGTGTGCATGCTCTCAAACAACAATGACGGCTTTGATGACTTAATGCTAATCACGAGGTTGAGATCGAGCTTGCAAGTTGTTTAAGTTTTTAAGTTTTGAATTGTGCTCAGTTTCTTACCCTCTTACAGCACGGCGGCAGCCTCAAACGAAGAGCAGCTAAATCGCTCAGCTGCACTAATCAGCTTTCAAACCGCTACGGCAGCTTTCAGGCAGACCGCCAGGTACTTGCCGTCACCCGGACGTCGCTTGCCTTTCGTTCACCAAGCGGCCACGAGCTCGTCTGTCAGTACGGCTTGCCTACCTCTGAGCATAGCAAAAAATCTAGATTTACTATACCTTATCCTAATGCTGTCTAAGGATGTGTAGTAGGGAGTGCGTTTACCACGTCGCTGCTGAATCTGTTGAGGAATCAATTATTCGATGAGCACCTTCACTTGAGCACTATCCATGAGACCTGTAGGCCTGCATTTTGCCGATTGCTAAAGAGAGAAAATGCATGATACCTTTGTAATGGTGCTTGTCGATCGACCTGTGTTGGCAAAATCAATACAATAATCTCTGTTGCAAACTCAGTTTGGCTATAAATGTGCTGCCAATACAGAGACTGCTGCAACTTTTGCTGCAACTGATCGTCAGAAATCTGCAGACTCAATGGCGGTTTCTATCGTCCGTTCGGCCTTTTTTTAACGACCAGTCAAGTTTTGGCAGTATATCGCGTGTGCTTGTGAACTTTGCTTGGTCTGACAGTTTTTATCTGTTCGCTCTCAGAGGTGGCTTGTATTCTTAGGATTAGAAGCTTCACTGTCAACCTCGAATGTCTATATCCCATGGCTCGGCTGAAGAACCGACCATGGAAAGCTGTACACAGTCAGCCTAAGTGCCTAGAGAGAGAGAGAGAGAGAGAGAGAGAGAGAGAGAGAGAGAGAGAGAGAGAGAGAGAGAGAGAGAGAGAGAGAGAGAGAGAGAGAGAGAGTGAGTTCTGTGAGGGCGTTTTATCAAGTGCATTATTATTATGATTATTAGTATGATAGAGCCGATCTAGTGGCCAAACTAAGGTGGACGATCATCTTCCAAAGTTTTCAGTCTGGCATAAAAGTCGCTTCACTCGCTGGCAATGGTCTGCTCATACAACGTCGTCCCTTCTACAAGTGCTGTCCAGCATAATCCGGTCCTTGGCATCAGGTCGCGTCAGATTTATTTTTATACTGAAGTGAAATTGCTTAGTGATCTACCCATCAACAAGTACCCAACAAATATCTGGACCTCGATTCTATGTACGGCAACTTGGTCATATTACTTATTATTACTGATTATATTTATACAGGTCTATCCCCCGACTCAAAGTTACTGGTGCTGAGCTGAGCCAGTGCATATCTTTCTATTGGGCAGTTTTCCAGTATCTCACTATTTCCAGTAAGCACTACCAAAAATAGCGTCAGGCCAAAACAAAACGACTACGAAGTAGCTGCCACTGCTTGTTAGAAAAACGCAGCTTCGGTTCCGGCGAAGTTTGAACCTTGTGAAACGAAGTGTAACTCTGAAGGCTAAACGTAAGTAAAAATGTTAACATTTTTCCAGTGATTCCTGATCTGCATGAGGTGGAAGTTCAAGTTCCTTTGTAGGTGCCTATTCCTTGCTTACCCATGTAACTTTGCCTGCCTTTTTTTGATCAGCCGAGTAGCAAGAAGTCGAGGCTGATAAGCAGAAAGAAGAACAAAAACTCCAACTTACTTCCGATTAAGTCAGTTATGTGGTTTTAACGACCATAATAACAATATTACCGATACTAATCACTTTTGTATGGCTCACTAAGGCAGCAATAGCCACTGAAACGCTCTGCAATTGCATGTGAAGTCAGCTGTGGCCTAGATGTAGTCTAAGGCGAAATCAGAGCCATAGAAATAGCAAGCAGGTATCCTGCATAGATGAGTACATAAAAGCAAGCATGCAGATAACTGGAACCCGGTATGTGAGACATGTGACTGGTAGCATACACTAAATTATGCACAGATAGGCTGACGCAGCAAACTTGGAGAAACTTAGACAAGTTCATACCGTACTCCACTGGCAATCCTCCACTGGCAAGACTAGACAATCTCTAGCCAACGAAGATACAGCAGACTTCCGGCTTGGTACCCTCAGTTTTTTAGCTGTACCGTATGGGTAGCATTGTTTTGTGGCTGGAAACGTTGCAGCATCCGGCTGGTAGATGACTTCATGCAAGCACCGATGAAGAGTGCCACAACTGTGCATTTCACAGCTTCTACAACCCAGTGAGCAACGGCAAGAAAAACGTATTTCATACCCTAGTGTCGGCAGCACCATCACAGGGCGTCGGCAGCATGTTGGGCTTGGCCATCGCTGCAAGAGTGCCAGTGATGGAGCACACCGATCGAGGAGACTTTAGGTTTCGCGGCTCAAGTAAGCAAGCTGGGCGTTATGACGCAGAGGCCGAGGGAAATTCGGTTAATGGTGACTGCTGCCAACTGCTCCAGGATGGCTTAAGAAGAGGACAGGTAGCTTTATTCACAGAACTAACTTTTATTGAATAGTTATCAGCGAACATGTTGTAGGGACCGCTGCTGTAGCTGCTGTCTCTGTCCTTGTCGTCAAGATTGGCTGTGGCTTCCAGGATAGAGTACTCACTGAGTACCATCGGTTCGGATGGTGCTGCTTGCCGTTCATCCTTTCGGACATCGTAGGCCACCAGCTCTTCTGTTTGAATCGTCTGTGTTTTTTGGTTTCCACTTCCTGGCCTGAGCCCAGCCTCCGGTGTTCGCCGGCCCGATTCTCGTGTCTGCTTTTTTCTGGAAAAAAAGGGTAGCATTGTCGTCACGGTTTTGTTTATTAAACCGAGCTGGCAATGTCGCCAGTTTTCTTATTCCAGCAAAGAGCTGGGGTGAGGAAGAGCACCGGCTCATTCAACATCCGAAACGGAAGTCACCCAGCTGCCTGGATCCGGCAGCAGCAGCAATCTGCTCGCACAACAGAGCCCAAGAATGCAACTACAGGGATCGCAAGTGGAAAGTTATCTAGCTTCCAGCCTTGACAATAATACTCCACAATAAGACGACCGTCGTGCACCTACAATTCACCTGAGCTACTTGACCAGAGCAGCTGCTAGCAAAAGCTGGGATCTCAAGGCTGGGATCCCAAGCCAACGGTGGCAAGAGTTAGGGTCTGAACTAGTGGCTGCACTGGCAGAGGGTCTGCACAATTGCAACTGTTCAGCTGCTGAGTGGCCACAAGTTCGGTTCTTCGTGGTGGTTAATTTCCAATGCCTCATCTTAGCCTCCATGCCTTTTAGCCCAGCTTGCAGAGCCAGTTCCCTTAGTCCAAAGGTTCACAATTGCCTGCCACTAGAAGCCAGTCAATTCAAGCTGTTGCCTGAAACACTGCAGGTTGGGCCTCGGCATTATTAGTGGCTTGCCTCTTCTGGCCGGTCGATCGTCAAAGTTACATCTAGTGGTGGCTGTGCCCGAGCTGCAACATGGCCACCCAGAACTGACGGTCGGCCATAGCAACCTGAAGGCTTAGACAGGCCAGAGGGAGGCAGCTCTGAGTACCCTTAACATGAGGGAGGAGCTAGTGCTCCTAGGCTTTGGTCATCAACAGGCAGGCCCTATGGGCTTTGAGAGAGGTCAAGGGTCAGAGACAGGCAGCTGCTGGTCATTTATTGTCTTCTATGTTAGGAGTGCTGAGACCTCATGCCTGTTCCGACAACACCGATGAAGCAATTCAGTCGAATGATTAACATGATGTACATAAACATTAACATGACGAATGATGTAAATGATTAACTTTGCCAACAACAACTTCGCACTAAGCTTGACTGGTAGCAGGTTCAACTTTTAAGGCTCAGTATATGTACAAATGATAACATTTTGCCTGTGATTCTTGTTCTGATTGAGGTTTAAGTTACAGTTCCTGGGTAGGTGCCTATTCAATGCCTACCCATATAATTATGTGCGGCCTGCTCTTTTGTATCAGCCTACTGGCAAGAAGTTGAGGCTTGTCAAACGACAGAAACAGTACAAGTCAAACTTACGGCCGACTAATTACGTTGAGAGGTGTTAATGACCATTATAATAACTGAACCATAATAATGACTATTTGATCACCTACCAAGCAACGATATTCTCAAATAGGCACTACAATTCCAAGCGAATTAATCTGAGGCGAAGAGTTAGTCTCAGGCACAACACCTAGCCATTAAAAACCATGCAGGTATCCTGCATAGAAGAGTGTACTAAAGCAAGAATGTAGATTTCTCACAACTGGTTTGTCTAGCGCATGAAAAGTTAAAGCCTGCACAGATAGGAACACGTAGAATATTAGAACAAAAAAACGACAAGTTCACACTATACTCCAATGGCAGTCCTCCACTTGCGGGAAAGGTCGATCTCCAGGAAATGAAGTTACAGCAGACAACCGGCTGGTCATCCCCTGTTTGTAAGCTGTGCTTTGTTCGAGGCATTGCTTCGTATATCGAAACTTCGCAGGATTTGTCGGTTCGGTATATTTCTGTAAGCGCAATCGACAAGTGCTGCTGTACTGGAATTCACAGCTCCCAAGACCGTGGGAGCGAGCACCAGTGCTAAAGCTGGGGCACTTACCTTAGTGGCAGCAGGGTGTGAAGTCCGGCGTCGGTAGCACAGTGGACTCTGCTATCACAGCCATAGTTCCAGTGCAGAAGCGGCCCGAGCGAGGCAGCTTTTCGTCTCCCTGCTCTAGTCGGCCGGCTGGGCTCATCGATGCAGATGCCAATTGTGTTGATGACGACTGCTGGGACCTGCTTCCGGCTGGCTTGGGGAGAGGGCAGGCAGCTGCGTCCACACGAGCAACTGTGGAACCATCGCTGGCAGCCATGTATTCCTAGGCACCACGGGTACTGCAGCACTCTGTGATGTTGTCGACGAGGGAATCATAAGCAGTGTTGGCTGCAAGGATTGAGGCCTTACTGGCTACCATCGGCTGCCCTGGCACTGCTTGCATTTTTCTTCGGCCGATGACTTCGGTTTTCAGTGCTTCCTTTTGAAGGGCGACGGTCTCGTCGCCCTCGTCGATGACCACCTTGCTCGAAAAAAGTGAGCTCGTAGCAGTGTGTTGCCTGCTGCAACTCATCGCCCGACGGGCCTCCCTTAATCCCCTCTCCATCTGCCATCAAGGTACTTAATACTCCTACATCAATCCCCATCCCTCAATCGCAACCCCTCAAAACCAGTTCGGTTGCCGTTGGGTGCCGTATGGGCCATACTGGCTCTCGACCGTGGTTTTTCGGATAATCTCACTAGGTCGGCAGCTTCGACTCCAAATTACCGGTGCTTAGCTGAGCCAGTGCATATCCTTGTTTCGGGCTGTTTTACAGGCATCTCACTATTTCCGGTAAGCACTAGTAAACGTAGCTCGGGCTAAAAGAAAACGACCACGAAGCAGCTGCCACAGCTTGTACGACGAACGGCGCTGCAGTACCGGCGAAGTGTGCATGCTCTCAAAGAACAATGATGGCTTCGATGACTTAATGCGTTAATGGGGTTGAGCTCGAAGTTGCATAAGTTTTCACGTTTTTAATTGTGCTCAGCTTCTTGCCCTGTTACAGCACGGCGGCAGCTTCAAACAAAGAGCAGCTAAATCGCTCAGTTGCACTACCCTCCTTTAAAACCGCTACGGCCGCTTATAGGGAAACCACGAAGTAATCTCCGTGAAGTGGACGTCGCTTGCCTTTCGTTCACCTAGCGGCCGCGAGCTCGTCTGCCAGTACTGCTTACCTACTTCCGAGCATATCAGAAAGGCTAGATTTGCTATGCCTTATCCTGCTACCGAGTATGTGTGTCTAGCGGGGCTCGCGTTGACTATATTGATGTTATATCAACTAAGGAATCAATTATTCGATGAGCACCTTCCTTTGAGCACTATTCATGAGACCTGTATGTGTGCATTGTGCCGATTGCTAAAGAGAGAAAATGCATGATACCTTCGTAACGGTGCCGGTCGATCGACCTGTGTTGGCAAAATCGATACGATAATCTCAGTAACAAACTCAGTTCAGCTTGAAATGTGGTGCCAATACTGACAGTGCTGCTACTTTTGCTGCAACTGATCCACAGAAAGCTGCAGAATCAGTGGCAGTTTCTATTGTCCCTTTGGCCGTATTTTAATGGCCATTCGAGTGTTTTCAGTGCATCGCATGTGCTAGTGCGCTTTGCTTGGTCTGACAGTTTCCATCTGTTCGCTCTCAGATGTTGCTAGTTCTCGTAGGATTAGAAGATTAACAGTCGGTCTCAAATGTCTATATCCCATGCCTCGGCTAAAGAACCGAGCATGGAAAGCTGTACACAGTCAGCCTAAGTGCCTAGGAAGAGAAAGTGAGTTCTCTGAGGGCACCAGCGTCAAGGGCATTACTATTATTGTTATTATTATTATTATTATTATTATCATTATTATTATTAGGATGATAGAGTTGACCCTGTGGCCGAATTGGGGTGGACGATCATTTACCGATGTTTTCAGTCGGGCATACAAGTCGCTTCACTTGCTGGCAATAGTCGGCCCATACAACGTCGTCCCTTCTACCAGTGCTGTCCAGCATCATCCGGTCCTTGGCATCAGGTCGCGTCAGATTTATTTTTATACTGAAGTTAAATTCTTCAGTGATCCAGCCATCAGCAAGTACCTAGCGAACATCTGGACATTGATTTTTAAGTACAGTGACTTCCCACAACAACTTTACATCCTTGTAATCTCAACTCATGACTCACCTCTCTTGGTCTGCTTTCCATTCACCTCAATGATGGACTGTTTTCTTAGTTTTAGTGTAATATGGGTACGTATTTGTGCATAATCCAATGCAAGATACTTGCTACATGTCTTACTAACCAGTGGCCAAGAATCTTCTTGTTTTGTTTTAACATGGTCTTTTATGCAAGATGAAGCATGCCAGAGACGGCAACCATTATTATTTATACAGCAACAAGGATAGTGAAAACGACGATGATGATGATCACAGGTGAGTTCTCTTGAGACTAGCCTTGCCGGAGTTCCGGCTCGTAGAGCTAGCCACTGGGCTGGTTTTGAGGGGCTGCGATCGCGGGATGGGGATTCATGAAGGGGTATTAATTGCCTTGACGGTCAGACTGGGATGAGATTAAGGGAAGCCTGTTTTGCAGTGTGTCGCCGGGAGTGCACTGCTATGAGCTGACTTTTTTTCCAGCAAGCTGATCATCGACTAGGGCGACGAGACCATCACCCTTTAAAAGGAAGGGCTGAAAGCCGAAGTCATCGGCCGAAAGAAAATGCAAGCAGTGCCACGGCAACCAAGGGTAGCCAGTAAGGCGTCAATCCTTTGCAGCCAGCACTGCTAATGCTTCCCACGCCAAAAAAATCCCAGAGTGCTGCAATACCAGTGGCGCCTATGAATACATGGCTGCCAACGATGGTGCCACAGTGGCTGGTGTGAATGCTGCTGCCTGCCCTCTCCCCAAGCCAGCCGGGAGCAGGTCCCAGCCATCGTCATCGACGAAAGTGGCATCGGCGTCTGCATCAAACCGCCCAGCCTACCGACTGGAGCAGGAAGACGAAAAGCTGCCTCGCTCGAGGCGCTTTAGCCCTGGCGATATGGCTGTGACGGCAGAGTCTACTGAGCTACCGACGCCGGGCTGCACCCCTGCCGACTCTAAAGTAAGTAGCCCAGCTTTAGCACTGGTGCTCGCACGGTCTTGGGAGCTGCGTACTGCAGCACTCGTCGATTGTGCTTACAGAAAGATACCGACCTTTCGAGTCCATCAATGTTTTGACACAAGAGCAATGCCATGCACAACTCACAGCTGACAAGCAGTGGACGACCGGCTGGTTGTCAGCTGTACCTTCGTTTGCTGGAGATCGACCTTTCCTTCCATATGCAGGATACATGATTGTTTTTTTTATGGCTAGGTGTTGTGCCTGAGACTAACTCTTAGCCACAGATTAATTCGCGTAGAACGGTAGTACCTATTTGAGACTGTAGTCGCTAGGTGGGCGATAAAATAGTCATTATTATGATACCGTTATTATTATGGTCATTAAAACCTTTCAATGTAAGTAGTCGGCTGTAAGTTTGACTTACACTGTTTCTGTTGGTTGGCAAGCCTCAACTTCTTGCCAGTAGGCTGATTCAAAAGAGCAGGCTGCACATAGCCATATGGGCAGGCATTGAATAGGCAAAATTCCATCTTTAAAAGCGAGGGCACGTGTCAAAAGCTCACATTTTAAGCTTATTACCTGCAAGCTAAATATTGCGGCCAGTCTGAGAACAGCATATCCATGATCTAACTTTAAGACTCATCGGGTAATATAACCTCTGTAAACATGAAACTTGCCCACTGCAGGGTGCTGTGGTAGTGAGTTCTCCAACTGAATATGTTTAATTTTCGTAGAGTCTGATCAGAAAAAGAAAGAAATTTCTTTTTAATTGTGCACAACCGACTGCGTTTTCGGTACACGGGTTTATTTCCTTTAGTTACGTTAAAAAAATAATAATACATCTGATAAAACGCATTCAATGAACTCATTCTCCATATAAATCAATCTCTTGCTATTCGCTTTTCATTGGCATCAAAGGAAGCACGACGGAATGGTTAGTGGTAGCACGCTGAATAAACAACAAGAATCACATGGTTAGGGAAGACATGTACTGGGTGAGCATGCAAGTTAAGCGACTTTTGTCGGCCGACGCGACTGCAGCTGCAGCAGCATTACTCGGCAGCGCCGTGCTGAGATATTGAGCTCCGCCTCAGCTAAAATCCTTCAGGTAAGACGATGCAGGTAAGATTGCATTCACCTTCGCTATAAATAACTGCCAGATTTCTCTCGTACTGTTACGGTTTTTGATACGTTTGTCTTCGGTTCGTGCATATTAGCGAAGAGTAACATGCATTTGAGCGGTGTTCAGTTGTAAGGTAACTCAACGAGTAACCTTCTGTAACTCTACATATCCACTAAGACAATGTGGGTGCTACGTAGGAAAGTTTACTTCATCGCAATCAAAAAGCTGAGTGGCTTTTGGTGCCCATATATATTTACCATTTCCCAGAGCTATGACCTTTATATTGTGAAAGCGTGTAGAAATTTTAGTTCCCTTTGATAACATTCTTGCATGTATTCAGAGTTATATAGCCCGAATTTCTTAAAAAATAGGAAATAAAGAATGTGCTAGTTTCTATCTTGTAGCTTTGCTATCAATGACCGTCGAAGTGCCATTGCACATGTTACTTACTTTTAATAACAATTTATCTTTTTTCTGAGCAATTAAATTCAAAAAAGATGTGTGCTAGCTAGTTGCACATTATTCAAAGAGTCAGCAATGATAAGGGCATGTATGGCAAACATTCAGATGGAGCGAATTGTGTAAGGCAACTGGTGGATTGTAGCCTTAATTTTTTTTGAAGTCATCAAGAGTCTTGAAATCTTTTGAAGTCGTTGGGGAGTGTGTTTCATGTATGGCGGCTTGTGATCTAACTGTACAGGATTATAATACGTGCGGTTTGTTATCGGAGTGGCTAAGCGGGTTAAGTAATACGTTAAATCTACAGCATAGAAGATGACTTTGGATGGCTAACCGGTGCTGATGTGTTACTAGCCTGCAGCTGATAGCTAGCTGGGTGTGGCGAACTTCTGTGCAGCTCAGTCATAGCAATCCTGTCGCCTTTTTGTGGTTAGCTTTTCCAATTTCTTCATTTTGGAAAGGCATGTTGCTGGATTTTTCTCAGCTGACTTTGTGAGCTAATTTCGCATCAACAGCCTACGTTTTATTCATTGAGGTCTCTGAGACCTGATTAACAGCTGATCAAAATCGAAGTGTATTGACGAGATCAAAATCAAAGAGTATCGACGAGATCGAAATCGACGGTATCAAATATCTTGTCATTGCGAGTCATTTTGTTTAATTCACGAGTAGGAATTGGCACTTGCTTTGTAGCAGTGCGGAGTTTTAAAATGACTCACTATTTCTGGATTAACTTGACTGATCAGACATGCACTTTGAACTGGGGTAAGGTGCTTGCTCTTAACGCATTACGCTAAGGCTTTTTTGCGGATTCATAAATCCGGATTCATAAAGCCGTTAAATCATTCAACATTTTTGTTTTATACCTGATGGGCGTGATGACTCCGACAATGGCCTCGTCTAACTTGGGCGATAAAAGCCGTACACAGCTGTTAGCAGGTGCTTGGTGGCGGTAGCTTTCTTCCGTCTCAGAATGATGCGAAAAAATAAATCAAAATTCCATTGAAAACCTTAAGTCGGGAATCCACGAATTTGTGCACTCGTGACTTATATTTTAGGGAGCCAACTACACTCTGACATTTAGGTAAGCTGGTACATTTGGGCAAACTCGAGTCCTCTCAGTTATCATGTGTCACCACTGTGCCACTGTATCCTGTAGGTGATTGGCATAAGTCGTGATACAACCTCCCACACTATCACACACGCATGTGCACACACGCCTAAGCACAAACACATGCTTGTTACACAGGCACAAAACACATACGTACACTTACATACAAACACTTACAGTATATATATATATATATATATATATATATATATATTTGTGTGTGTATATAAACACTTATAGATATGCATATCTATATATATATATATATGTGTGTTCATGCGTGCATGCGTGTGTGCGTGCGTGTGTGTGAATAGAAGCTACAACACAAGACAGGGGAGGGCCGCCGAGCCCTTCACACTCCTAGGATTCAACACCAGTTAGTAGCAGGTATGCCTTTGTCAGTCCCCCATTGAGTTTTTTCTCTCTCCCAACCAGGCAGCGCGTCCAAGCAGAATATGCCTTTTGCAACAAATGCCTGCAGATGCTGCTGCTGCTGCTGCTGTAGTGGCATGCCTGAAAGCAAGCGGTATCTAATCGGCATTCTGCACTTATCTATGCATAAACAGATGCTGCTGACAGGTCTGCCGAAGCCTTTGCTCAGTGGAATAAAGTCTAAAAAAAATTTGATTAATGTATGCAGCGCCCTAAGTGAGTTTATACTCTACTTAGGCACTTCACATACGCCACAAGGTGCCTAGACCTTGCTCGTGGTAAAAACATTAGCCTCTGGGTCAAACTAGGGCGGCATACCAAAGAAATTTCTGGTGGTCGTTCGCCCCAAGCCCTACAGCCGGGCAAGTGCTGGAGCCACCGGCTATTCCTACAACTCCCCTGACCGTCGTTAACGGCGAAATTGAGTCCTTTGTCAACTCACTGAGCTACTGTTAAAATGTCGTTTAATAAGCTTGTATATAGTATATTAATTCTTTTTTCACTTGCAGGTCTTGAGATTTTTACGAAAATCTCACCGGTCTCACAGCTCTCAAGCTGATTGAATGGCCAATTTGACACGCCAGCTCGTGCCTGTAAGAACAGCAAACTGTTTTCGAAAGTCGTTGCTGCAGCGTCGTAGTGAATTAAAGAGCATGCTCAGCTCCAGCTCTGCTTTGGCTCTGACTAGCACACGTTGTGTTATTATGAAGAGATCTTGTTTTCCTAGCTATGTTACCGTTAAATATATTCCCAGACACTTAGAAAGCAGACTTTGTCTCCTCCCCCCCGTGTTCTATAGTCAAACTCAAGACTAATTATACGCTTAAGTAACTATGAGCCTGGATGATTGCTTCTAGTTTGGGGATTTATGCTCAAATTTGTTTTGTAAATTACGCTATATGTTAATAGTGCAATAAGAGTAATAATACTCTCTATAGCTCCCTCAGAGAAATCGACCCCTTTCTAGGCACCACATTTTTGGCAAAGGAAGCAAGATCAAATGCTTAATATTAGCATGCTCAGTGACAAAAAAGTATAATAATATTGGAGGTGACCTGAACAGCATCAGCAAACAAGCATGATTAGTGGCAGCTTGCACAACGTCAGCCTGCATAAGCACACAAAGAAAATCACATCGACCCACTAAATGCTGTGATAAATACGTGCATTTTTAGCTTCTTTTTGAATGTGCCAAGCCGGGAAATATCTTGACGTGATTTGGATGTGATTTTCAAGCTTTAAGAGCATCCGAACTGAAGGCTCAGTCTCTGATTTGAGGCTCGTACAAGGTCTAAGAGAGCGATTAGTTTCTAAAAAAAAAAAGTGGAACATACGATGCTTAGCCTAGTGAAGGAGTAGACCTGATAGTTAAGTGGAGCGAAAGAATTAAGGGACTTAAAAAAAGAGTTACTGAACCTTGAAGACGATGGGTTTCTGGACTTGGAGCCCCTGCATGTCGGCCAGAAGAGGTTCGATGTCACAAGTGCAATATTCACGGCAGACAAGCCTGCATGCAGAGTTTTGCACCAGCTGCAAGCGAGTGATTGTAAGGGCCGGTAGACCAGCAAGCAGTGAGTTCCAGACGACAATACGGGATGTCACAAATGTGTCGATTAGTTTAGATGTGGTATCCCTGTCTAGAAAAAGCCCAAATTTTAGCATTGCAAAGTAGCTGAAAGTAGGCAAGCGTGACAGGGGAGCAATAGTTTGCATCAAATGAAAAGTTGCTTTAGAATAAGACACCAAGATTTCGTGCAGATTCATTAGGAGATATGCTGGCAGAGCTTATTTGAGTGTTAACCTTTCAAATCTTTGAAAGACGCTTGGTTTTCATATTAATAGGAAGTTAATTTTACTTATTATACAATTATAAAAAGTTTGCTGCCGTCAATGCACTGACATCATCAATACGTGCAGTAATGGATTTGAGAGAATTCGACGTGCTGGATGGCAGAAAGTGGGGCACGTGTCAAAGGTCACGTATTAGGCTGCTTCACTGAGGTGCGTTTTTCTAAGTTGTTAGCTGTGTGGATTTCAGCACCTTGGTAGAGAATATTGCCGATATTGCATCAACTGTCAGCAAGAATTACATTTTAGCCACCTACATTCAATGCAGGCTGGTCTCTGAAACTAGTTTAAGAGCTAGTCGATTTTGAAGACCGTCAACGGTATCTCAGCTTTTGCATAGTGGGTCATGTGCTCAATTGACGAGTGAGAAACAGCACTTGCTTTTCAGCACTGAGGAATTCACACATGGCGCATGAGCGCTTTCATGTTCAAAATAAAAGGATCAGCCTCTTCTTCGAACTGGGGTAAGGTGCTACCTCTTAACTCTTTTCATTAAGGCTTTTTATCGACTCCATCAATGCGGCTGTTAAATCAGTCAACCTCTTTTGTTATTTCAGAAAGCAGCAAGTAAATTCGACTACTCTCTGTACACTAATCTCACTTCATAACCAAATGCTGCTCACGGCTCCTGGTAACCAACCGGTAACTTATCAGCAATGCCAGAGAACCTCTGGTTTTGTCAGGGATGTGGTATCATGCGAGCCTTCAGTTGTCTAATCAACTCACCTCGATCGAACCGTCAGCGACATACGTTTTGACCATGAACTACGTGAAGGACCATCCCAGATTTGCTTGCATGTATTCACCTGGAAAGCCAACTAACAGGTCGGCCGATAGCTAAAGAGCAAGGTTACTAGCCCTAGGCCACTAAGAGCTCGTGTACACGTGAGCCCACTTCTGACCAGCGAACTCGCAGCAGATCGTCAGATTCCGGTTGCCTGTATGTCCGGTGCACCGAATACATAGGTTCATCCTCGGTTGTCAACTCGTTTGGGATCGGCCGGAGACTTTGAGTCCTGGGTGCCAGAGCCGAGGTGACCTAGTTTGCGTCTTTATTTTAGGCTCTGATCTTACAAGTCCTAGTAGGTACTAGCGAATTCTACTTACTGTAAGCCCAACGACAGGCGCCATGCAACTCGGCGGCTGATGCTAGACCGATAGCTAGGAATGGCGCTACAACGCCGGAGAAATACGCTCACGTTCGAAGTACAAGGACGGCATCGATGCTTCAGGCTTCCAACGAGCTGGATGCCGAGCTGGAAATCCGAAATTCAGCTCAGTTGCTAGCCCCATTGCAGCATGGCAGTAGCTTCAAAACAAGGTGCCAGCTAAATCCCTCAGCTCACTAAGCCAACTTGGAAACTGCTTCACAAGCTTTTAGACCGATCGTCACCTCGGCGTGCCGCGAACCTAACGCCTCTTACTTGGCATGTCCCTAGTGGCCGTGAGCATGTCGGCCATTACTTCTTCGCTTCCTCTTAGCACATCAAAGAGGCTAGATTTAGAATATCCTATCCAGCTATGAGTATGACTGGGCTCGTGTTTCCGACGTTACTGCTGAATCGTGTAGGCTGTGAACTATACTGAGAACAATTGTGTTCCAGATCTATCTATCTATCAGCCCTGTGTGTGCTTTTGCATGAAGTGCCCAAGTTAGAAAAGGTGCGTCACCTTGCTAATGGCACCTGCCGATCGACCTAAAGTCACCAATCAAGAATATAATCGCTGTTGAAGATTCTTTTTGGTTCGAGGTTGCTACCGCTGCCGGTGCTGCTGCTGCTGCTAAAAGCGATGCTGGGGAATCGGTGACAGTTTCTGTGGACCTTCAGCTGTTTTCTTTTTAGAATGATCTGTCGAGTCTCTGCAATGCATCGCAAGCAAAGTGCAGTTAGCTTGGTCTGACAGCTCTACCTCTTCTTCCTTTAAACCTCAGCACATTATGCACCTCTTTTGATCAGCTTTTATTCGCCGCAATGATCTTATAATCTTTAGTTCTAGCGTGCTTTGTGTGCCTACCTTCCCACTTTCTCTTTGTTGCGTGAGACGAAGTCTGTTGGCTACCGAATGCGTACCGAAAGCCGCTTAGGCTGTGAGTGCGCTATACAAAACTCTCCTGCGTAACGCCCACATGGTCTTTATGACTTTGTGGAGTTACTGACGGAGATACATTACATTACATTACATTGTTCAGTGCAAGCTACTAGCCGCATATTGCGTGAACCAGCGGCCATTGTATGTACTTGCTAGTTTTTGCTTGCTCTTCAAAGCAGGATATTGATTAATTGGGGCCATTGCTTGGCTCAGGGGCATGGAGGAGGCGCCATGAAGCCCGTCGTCTGCACGGGCCGGCCTGTGTAACAAGTTTGAAATAGGAGTTCCGGCTTCTGCTCAGCCGTGCGCGCTGCCGTTACACGGCTGGCAAAGGCCTCTCCATGCAGGCTGCCGCTGTGCGCTTGGATCCAGCAGTAGTCTAAGATTTAGCAGAGGTTCTGGCCCAGCTTCTTCTCTCACGTACCCAAGCTTCTCACAGGTGCTCGACCTCGTGCTGTACGCGTTCGTGAGCTTACATTCCAAAACATGGTGGAGTTAGCCCTGTGAAAGACGTTTCACGCACGGCCCATTGAGGATGCAGCAGCAGCTGCATAGTAGCACCAGTAGCCCCAGAGCTTTGACCCTGCCTCATAATTAGGTTAAGAGGGTAGTGGGCTCAATCTTCAGAGCTGAGGTCGTGGGTTCGGATCATGCAATGGGCTATAAAGGATTGCCCACTGCAAGCGGTGGAGCAAGCCCTCGAAGCTCTTCTGCTGCTATATATATATATATATATATATATATATATATATATATATATATATATATATATATATATATATATATATATATATATATATATATATATATATATATATATATATATATATATATATATATATATATATATATATATATATATATATATATATATATATATATATATATATATATATATATATATATATATATATATATATATATATATATATATATCGTACTAATCAACTCGTTAATTGAGGCACAGTTTGATCAATCTACAGTCACCAATCGAGATAATTTAATGTCTAGTGAAGACTCTGTTTCGCTTTGAGTGTGCTGCTACTGCAACTACTGCCGCTGCTGAGCATAAGGCTTCGCCATCGGTCGCAGTTCGTATCGATGCTTCAGTTGTATTTAGAATGTCGAGTCTTCGCAGTGCATCAAACGTGCACGTGAACTTTGCTTGGCTTTATGCTTCATCTAAGCTCTCTTAGCTGTTCGAGATGACGTGCACTCGTAAGATTGGCCTCCTCGTTGTTGGACTCGGTTGTTGGCAGCTAGTGGCTTTGCTTAAGAACTGGACACGGAAAGCTGTACGCCCTCAGCCGAAGATGGTTGGGCTAACCAAGTGGCCATTTTGAAGTATACGATCATCTTCCAATACCTTCAGCCTGGCGTAAAGGTCGCTTCGCTCGCTGGCGCCAGTCTAACTGTCCGACCTCCTCACTCTTACCAGTGCTCTCCAGCACCAACCCCTACAGCGACAGGCCGTCTCAGTTTCTTCCGCACTAAAGTGAGATCTTTCATTGATCGAGCCTTCAGCTCGAATGAATGAAAATTTGGAAATCAATTCTAGTTTGGTAAGCATTCTCTTCACCCCAATTAACGTGACTTTTTTTGCTCTAGCATCCATTATTCATGTACATGATGCATAATTCAGAGCAAGCTACTAATCAAATGTCTTACGAACCAGTGGCAATTAGCATGTTCGTTTCACTATAGCAAGCTCTTCCAAGCTGGATGTGCCACTGGGTCTACACTTTAACCACAGATTATCTTGCATGGAATTGATTTGCCTTGAGGAGATATCCAATAAATAATATCATTAGCATTATTAGAATATGGCCATCAACAAATCAATACTTACTTAGTCGGCAGTCAGATTGACTGCTCGTGCTACTGTCTGCTTACAAATCTCAACTGCGTGCAGTATGGTGATGAAAACAAAGCGAATCGTATAGTGTTGCATAGGTAGGCCCTGAGTTTTCTCCCCTCTTCCAAAGCAGGCAACTACCGACTAGCTGCGATTTTTCTCTGACTCGCAATCTTGGTCGCAAAGCTCGCGTGATAAACTAGTTATTAATGGCTGGCGCGATATACATTTGAGAAATGACAGGCATTTAATGCCGTTTCGAAGTGCGGCTTTTCTCGTATGACATTCGGTGTCCTAGAACTTGCGGGTCTCAGTCTAAGATTCAAATGACACTGGTCCTGCATCGTTAGACATAAATACAAAGGGAGAGACGTTTCTGGATGTCTGCAGGCTAACATACCTTTTTTTACCACATTCTTTTATAAGTTAATATCCATTCAGATCCATCCAGACGACCCACGTTGTTTAAGGCACGAACCTTACCTCCGACCCAAAGCCAGACAGCAATATCAGAGATCTCTTTCGACGGTGCATTTAGTAATTATGTCTAGCTTATCTCCTTTTGAATCTGCACGAAATCTATGTGTCTTAGTTCAAAGTGACCTTTCGTTAGACGACCACATCAGCTCCACAATCAAGTCTGGCTACTCTCAGCTACGTACCCTTGCTAAAATTTGGGCTAGTTTAGACACGGATACCACGTCAAAATTGGACCATGCATTTGTGACATTCCGTTTTAACTTATGTAACTTACTGCTTGCTGGTCTACCGGCTTGTGCAATCAGGCGCTTGCAGCTGGTGCGAAACTCTGCAGCTAGGCTTGTCTACCATGAACATTCCAGATGCCATATCACACCTGTTGTGGCCGACCTACACTGGCTCTCAGCCAAGCAACCCATCTTCTTCGAGGTTCCCTCACTCGTTTTAGGTGCAATCATTCTTTCACCCCAGCCTACCTATCAAACCAACACCTTCACCAGGCACCTCCATCACACTACCCACTTTTCCGATACTAATCGTTCGCCTATACCTCGTACGAGCCTCAAATTCTTCCGGATGCCATGCCTTCAGTCTGTGTGCTCTCAAAGCCTGAAAATCACATCCAACTCGCCTCACAAAGTACCCTGGTTAGACCTCATATAGAAAGAAGCTGAAAGGCATCTATTTATCACACCATTTAGTGGGTCAATGTGATTTTTTTCCTTTGTCTGCTTATGCATGCTGACGCTGTGCATGCAGCGACTGCACAATTTGGATACTGACCCTGTCAATGTCACCTCTAGCCATGTTAAGCTTGTTGTCATTGAACATGTCAATAAGCATTCGAGTTTGCTCCTTCACAGCAAACGAAAAGTGCCTAGAAAGAAATAAAGTTCTCTGAGGGATCGATTTAAAGAAATATCACTATTAATATTACGCCGTTAAAATATGACTAGTAATTTATAAAATATGTGATCATATGTCTGCCAAACTACAAATAAGCTTCCAGACTCGTAAGCTCTTGAGCCTATAATTAGCCTCGAGTCTGATTATAGAATACTGCAGAAGGCAAAGTCAACTTATGATGCGTCTGTTATTTATTTAACAGTAGCAATGCTAAGAGAACCAGATCTCTTCCTAATCATACACATTGTGCTAGCCTATGCAATGGCAGAGCGGAAACGGAGCTGGTGCGGAGCTTACTCTTTACATTGGTAACGACGCTACAGCAACGCTGTTCAAAGACAACGTGCGGCTCTAATCGGCACAAGCTGGCCTGTCTTCTTCGATATTTGCTGACCCAACGATCGCTGTGGAGAATTTTCCGCTGCTTGACGGAACGGCTGACGGTGGCCCTTCGATCAGCCGGGGAGCAGCTAGCGATGCGGCTATTCTCAGCTCGCAAGGAGCACTCTGAAGAGTATTGCGATTCGTGCCATTCTCCAAATTTTGGATGTCCCTGAAACGACGAGTGACAGAAGCCCGATCGGTCGACTGAATAGCCGGCAGATATCAGTAGCAGCCCGCGTTTGAATGGCGACCTCCGCCAGCGCCTTTCGGCCATCCCATGCCTACTCTAAGCGCCACAGACGACCCGAATGCAATACACAGCCGGTTTGAAGGCGTTCTAGAAAACAAGCTCCTTGCGCCCAGCGTCGACAAAGTCTGGAAGCAGCTCAGCATCCCTTGAGTACCCAGCTCAAGGCCAGAAACCGAAAATTCATCGCCAAATTAGGTCTCCGTCTTCAGCACGATTAAAGAGCAGAACTTGGTCGCTTAAGACGCAGTCCGTCAAAGTTGTTCTAACTATAGCCAAGATCAAATTTTCTATAATTGCGAAATATATTGCCCAAGTTCTGACGTATCTTTAAAAAAGTAGAAAGATGTAAGACGGGAAGGATCTGCCGTGGGCTTAATCGAGCAGCGAAGTGTAATGTCTTACCTATAGCTGAGAATATGGGCCTCCACTGGTATGAATAGTCGATCTCCAGCCAATGAAGGTATACCAGACGACCAGCCCATTATCCACCTCTGGTCAGTACCTTGTGCCTGGCATTGTTTCGTTGCTTGAAACTTTGCTGGATTTGACTGGTTGGTACTTTTCTGTAAACGCAATCAGCGATTGCTGCAGTAGTAGAATTCACAGCTCCCAAGACCGTGCGAGCACCAGTGCTACAGCTGGGGCACTTACCTTAGTGTTGGCAGGGGTGTAGCTCTGCGTCGGTAGCAGCACAGTGGACTTCGCAGTCACTGCCATAGTGTCAGTGCAGAGGCGCCCCGAGCGAGGCAGCTTTTTGTCTCCCTTCTCCAGTCGGCCGGCTGGGCGCTTCAATGCAGATGCCGAGGCCACTTTCTTCGATGAAGGCTGCTGGGAGCTGCCTTTGGCTGGCTTGGGGCGGCGGCGGGCAGGAGCATTATCACAAGCGTCTGCGGCACCATCGTTGGCAGCCATGTGCTCTTCGGGCGCCAGCTCTTCCTTTTGAAGGGCGACTGTCTCCTCGCCCTCATCTATAATCAGCTTGCTGGAAAGAGAGCGAGCTCATAGCAGTTCATTCGCTGCGACTCATCACCCAGCGTGCCTCCCTCAATCCCCTACTCATCCGGCGGTCAATCCACTCAATCGCCTTCCCTCAACCCCCATCCCTCTAAGCCAACTTTCCCGCTAGTTCTAGGTAAGCGCCTAGAAAGAGATTGAGTTCTCTGAGGGCGCATTATCAAGTTCATTGTTATTATTATTAGAAGCCGGAATCCCGGCGTTGCTCGGCTCAGGAGAACTCACCTAGGGTCATCGTCATCGTCATAGTCACGGTCTTCGTTGCTGTATAAATAGCAGTGCTTGGCGTCTCTGGCGTGCGTCATCCTGCATAGAAGAGCATATTAAAGCCAACAGGAAGATACTCGACCACTGGTTCGTAAAACATGAAACTAGGAGCTTTCGCTAGGTAATACACAGATGCACACGCACAGCACACAAGAACGAAAAAAGGACAAGACCATTAGGGATAATGGAAACGTGACCAGAAGAGGTGCATCAAGAGCTCAGTTTTAAAGGATTTAAACTAATTGTGGAGGCGACCCCAAACACTTGATTTTCGGATTTTCGCTGCATACTAGCTTAAGGTTTGATTGCTGAAATATATCACTTAAGTGCGAAAGAATCTGGGACGATCTGATGCTGAGGACCACATGATGCTGGACGGCATATGTAGGAGGAAAGAAACTGGATATATACACCGGTGCCAGCGGGAGAAGCGGTCTGTAAGATAGGCTGAAGATGTTGGAAGATGATGATCGCCACCTCAATGGGATCACTGGGTCAGCTATATTATCTCAGATGGAGTGTGTACAGCTTTACGTGCTCGGTTCTTAATCTGAGCCGTAGGCTACGAACACCTTGGGCCGACCGAGAGGTGGCCAATCTAACGAGTGCAAGCCATCTCTAAGAGTGAACAGGTAGAAACTGCCAGACCAAGCAAAGTGCACCTGCAGATACGATGCACTGCAAGCACTCGACTGGCCATTCTAAATAAAAGTGAAGCGACGATATAAACTGCTACTGATCCTGCAGCATTCTGCTAATCAGTGGCTGCAGAACCGGCGGCGGAAATGGCAATAGCAGCACATTTAAAGCAAAAATTAATTTGCAACAGGGGTTATGTGCAACAAAGGTTATTGTCTCGCTTTGCGAACACAGGTCGATCGACAGGCACCATTACGAAGGTGTCATACATTTTCTCACTTTAGCAATCGGCACAGTGCAAACATACAGGTCCCATGGATAGTGCTCAAGGGAAGTTGGTCATCGAAGAATTGATTTTGAACAGATTTAGCAGCGACATGGTTAACACGAGCCCTTCTACACATTCATACTCAGTACCAGGATTAGGCATAGTACATCTAGCCTGTTTGATATGCTCGGAGGTACAGAAGCAGTACTGGCAGAGGAGTTCACGGCCTCTGGGTAAATACAATGCAAGCGGAGTTAGCTTCATGGCAAGAAGAGAGCAATCCCAGAAGCTGCCATGGCGGTTTCTAAGATGGTATGTGCAGCTGAGCGATTTAGCTGCCCTTTGTTCGCAGCAGCCACAGTGCTGTGATAGGACTACAAACTGATCCGAATTACAAATTTGAAAACTTGGAAGCTCGAACTCATCTTCGTTAATAGCCTCAAGCTTCGAAGCCATCGTTGTACTTTTAGAGCATGCATACTTCGCTGGTGCTGCCGTGCCGTTCGTCGGACTAAGGGCGGCCGCCGAGGCAAGGTGCCGGAATTTGGTCCCGCACTAGCATACGCTAGCACTTACCGGGATTCGTCAGATGGCTGAAGTGAGCCCAAACGAAGGATATGCAGTGGCAATTTGAAGCCAATGCTGCCGGCTTAACTTGAACCTGCCGATCGCAGCGGTCGAGAGCCGGTGAGCGGCAAGGCGGACCCAAAGGCAACCGGAAGCTGGCGGTTGCCGGAAGGTTCAGGGGTCGAACATGGGCAAGCCAATCGGATTGAGTCAACAGTTGCGGGTACTGAGTGGTGGGCTCTCTAGTAAGCTTGCTTGTTCACAATCGGGCGATCTATTACGTGGTCTTACAGTGGTTACTTTGCTCGGGCCAATCTAGATTGCCGGCGCATGGGTTTCGAAGTCAAATGAATTGCCCAGACAATTCGTTCGAGGTGCATTAATTAAACAGCAGAAAACTTGCAGAATGCCCCCTTACTAACAAATCCGGAGACTGTCCAACGTCCTGACTAGTTACTCATTGTTAGACAGCACCCGAAGGCAGCAGTAAGTTACAAGAGAGTGGCTTTGAGGAGTAATCAATAAAGATTTATTGCATCACCGTAAAATTAATCACCGCTTTTATGCAATTTAATGTTATGTAAATTAGCAAGAACTAACAAGAAATATATAAAAACAAACCGTAACAGTACAGGTAAATCTAGCAGATTTTTATGTTGCGGAGGAATGAACTGCTACCTGCATGAATTTACCTGAGTCCGAGCTCCACATTCCAGCACTGCGCCGTAGAGGAAGGCTGCGGCTGCAGTAGCGTCAGCCGGTAAACGTCGCTTACCGTAGCGAAAGGTACGAAAACCATGTGCTGCCAACGCAATCGAGTACGAACAATTGAATAAGTTTTTTTCTGCATCTTATCTTTAAGCTTTATGAAAATTCAACAAATTCTGTCGGAGCATGCACAATCAACGCTCAGTCGTGTTTCTTTCTCAAACTACTGCGACTCCGTATCCTGCGAGACTTATGGTGGGACCGGATGCGTGCCGTACGTGGACTATCCTTCCATAGTGCGGCGCAGGTGGGAAGCACAGTATGTGGGCTTTTAACATGTGCCACCATCCTTGAAGACTGAATTTTTTGTGTTTTCCTACCCGCCGTACTATTAAGTTTATTGTAGTTCGCTGAGGACTACGCACGGACGAACATGCAAACTCTGCCCTTCATCTAGTTACGCAACTCCGAGCTTCTCGGACATTACTATTCCTTAAATGTAGTAAATTGGCAGTCACACGTCCCTTGAGGGACACGCTATTTTTTATGTCAAATGATTTTGCAGCAGAATGCTATGAGATGTGCAATTTCAGCCCGCAATGGTCCACGCTACCATTTACGCCAAGCTTTGTGCGAGGTGTACAGTTCTAGACTATTGGTTATGACTACCCCTGCTGCACCTCTGATGCTGTGATTTCCATCGACCCTTCATTTCCATAACCACCAGCGTGGAGAGGAACAAACACTTGCCCTTTCGCGATTAGTTAGACATCAATATGCATGCGGTTGGAGTTTGCTTAGGATTGATAATGTGTTCTACCTAAAATGACGAGTATTGGCAAAGGTGTAATGTGTAGTACGCTGCGTCAAAAATAGCCTGCCTTCATCACCTTGTCTTTGCGGTTTGTATTGGCCAATAATTATCACGGCAAGTGGTGCTAACGCTCTAACTGTATTGGCCTTGCTTTCAAATGCTAGCTTTGGGAGACGTTAAAACCGAAATTTGTTATTGGCATTCCCTAAGAGGGTCAATACGGTAGGCCGCCATTTTCATAGCCATCATTAGATTTAATAAAGTGGCTCCAACTTGACACGAAAGTAGCCGCATCTCGTTAGATGTGAGCAGCATAGCCAAGTGGATGTCGCTAGCGAGAATCCTTGACTGTTCAACTTACTTGCAGTATCACACCACTCTCAGGAATGCTAAAGATTGTGCCACCAAGCCACATCCGTTACGAATGAAAGTGGAATGAATGGTTGAATCCTGCTCCTCAAGCTCACCGCACTCCGTGCATCTGCAAAGCCAAGTGCCCCAATGCATTGGGCGCTTAAAGCTGCTATGCACCGGAACCGACACGTGATGCCCAACAACAAAACACGCTCACTGGGAACGCGTAGACTGTCCCTTTCCCTCTCCATCACTAACATGACTTGTAACTGTGCAGGTGCAGAATGAGAGCGAATGTATGCAGTTTATCAGAATAATTGCCACGTGAAATTTCCTCTGACATCTCCGTGGCAAACCTTGCATGGGCAAAGAATAATAATTGCCAGGTTTCGCTTAGCTGCCGGTTGGCAACCTCGATCACATCAACGGGCGAGCACATTAACCAATAGGCCCAACCAGTAAGGCACAGCCGGGAAGGTTCACGAAGGCATGTGGCCCGCCTCCTACAGCTGGGAGCTACCGGACCTGCCAGGCATTTCTGCGCCTTCCCCCTCCGACCGTCATCACCAATGAGATCAAGCACTCCTTCCTCTCAATGTTCAACCACTGAGTTCTGGTCGAATAAGCTGAGCGATTGTAGTCTAATTTTTCATTACTTTCGGGTCTTGCCACCTGCATGAAAATCTCACCAGTCTTCCCTGAACCCAGATGAATTTCTGGTCTCTGCCCATGCATATCTTGCTCAGCAAAGTGTGTGTCGAAAGTAGTTTTGCTGTGCTTTTGGGGAATGCCCGAGCGAGCTGCCGAGAAACTGTTAACCTCTGACTGACTGGTATCTGCATCTGCTGCGGCAGGTGCAGGGACTTGACCCCTGTGCCCGACCGTCCACTGCCTCCCATTCGGTCGTCGTTGAACCGGCCGGCGGTACCATTACTGACAGGTGCAGCTATTTGTTCACTTCGGCTAATTGATTTGCCTCGGCGCTTGGCGCCTGCACTGGCCGTTCTGTGGTGAGAAGCTCGAAATAGGAGTTCCGGCTTCGGTTCGGCCGAGTGTTCGGTCGTTAGCCGGCTGAGGCCTCTCGTGGCAGGCTAAGGCCTCTGTGAGCTGGGATCGCGATATAGTCCTAGATTTAAGAGGTTCTGGCCCTTTTTCCCGCACGAACCTTTCACGGGTGCCCTCGTGTTGTATGAGCGTGAGAGCATACGGTGGCTCAACCGCCAGCTTTATAGCCCAAAAGCGTACCTATGCTTGCCGAGCACTAAGAAAACCACTCCGATCACTCCGAGCTGACCGACGGACTGCGTTGGGCCACCTTGGAACTACTTCCTCTACGTCGGACGTCGAAGCATGGACTGACGGCGCTGATGAAAGGCACTTCATGCAAGGCCGATCGAGAAGGTCGTAGCAGCCGCAACAGCTCGGCTGCAATAGCCGAAGAGCTTTGTCCTGTTCATCCTAACTAGCCTTAGGTGGTAGAGTGCTCACTCTTCAGGACCCAGGTCAAGGGTTCGAGTCCAGCAATAGGCAATAAGGGATTGCCACTGCAAGCAGCGCCACTAGCCCTCGAGGCTCTTCTGCTGCTATTTATATGTGAGGTGAGTTAGATTGGCGCCTCGGGTGGCCTTGCGTCCTACACAGAGTAGGCGGCGTCTCAGCACACACCTCACGCAGGCGATCGCCGTGATGTTCTGCAACTTTTGCTTGGCACAGGATGCTCGAAGGGCGCATTGCTTTCAGGAGCTAAATGTGCAGTAAATCTCTGTATCACCATTTCCAACAGTTGAGTTCGTTCGGTTTTCAGCGGACTGCAACCTTTCGGTTAGCAAATTTTAAAGGGAAACCCTGCAGGGATCATCTTAAGCATTGAATACATTATTTAGGGAATTGATGGTTTTTACGAAAGATCCTAAAGTCATTTGACATAGCTCGAGACGTTATCTTGATCGCAATCGAAGTCGATGCACTGATCTCATCTCTGGTTGTGGAGACGCCTGGTTTGCAGAATGGCACTGAACTAATGGACTTAAGCTCAACTTTCAACTCTGCCTTCGATCGTGCTTGTTTATCTCTTTTAGTCTTTAACTGCCCCTTCTCTCCCAATGAGCTTATGCTGCTAGATATTTCTCTGTCTTTCTTGTACTCAGCTTATGACGCTTGCTTCATCTCTGCCTCTCACTGCCTTTTTTTCCGTCGGCTCTAGTCTCTGCTGCTTACCTATTTAAGACCACATCTCTGCTTCCTTTCTACGCCTTGACGAAGCAAAGTGCCGGTAAAACCATCATCTTTTTTTGATAAGCTATGCGAACGTGTGATCATCGCTAGTAAGATTCTTGCCTCTTGTACTTACTTTCCTCGTCTGTCTTTCCGCATGCTTGCAGTATATCTCTTTATTTTTCTTTTGCACTCTCTCTTAAGCTGCTCCATAAATGTCTAGTGTCTAAATGCTACTTGTTGCCAGTTTATTTATCTTGATGTTTTATTTGTCTTTGCTGATTAGCAATTTTTGATTATACAATACTTCGACAGCATTTTAAGAGGGACACTGTTAGAAGGCAGTAAAGGTAGCCAAGCGGTAATTTAAGTGCTGCAATCAGTCAAGGTTAATGTAATGTATCTCCGTCAGTAACTCCACAAAGTCATAGAGACCATGTGGGTGTTACGCAGGAGAGTTTTGTATAGCGCACTCACAGCCTAAGCGGCTTTCGGTACGCATTCGGTAGCCAACCGACTTCGTCTCACGAAACAAAGAGAAAGTGGGAAGCATAGCAGAGTCAGGAGAGCAGTTGAGGTAGTGAGTAGCATAGAAGTAGCAGTTAAGGATCGCTGAAAAAGATGTGCCATAGTCGGCAGTTGGAGAGTAGTTGTCGTTGCATAAGAATTGTGGAAGCGAGTTCCACAGTCTAGGACCTGCAGAGCTAAAGCTTCTGTCGCCAACTGTCTTTAAGCGGAGGAATGGGACAGCTAATTTATTGTCCACACCGGACCTGAGGGCGCGAACAGGCTGAAACTGATGCAGCAGTTCAGCTAGGTACGAAGGAGCCAAGCCGTGGCAGGCCTTGTGGGTCAGCGTAAGAACTTCGCTCTGTATCCTTTGCTGAACCGGCAACCATCCTAGCTCTTTCAGCAAAGGTGACACGTGCTCAAACCGCTGGGACTTGAAGACCAGCCTTGCAGCCATATTCATAGTCCGCTGTAGTGGCATAATAGCTTTCTTTGGCAGCCCAACCAAAAGGGAATTACAATAATCAAGCTGAGACAAAACTAAAGAGCTAGTTAAACTTTTTACAAGCCACTGTGGGAGACAGCTCCTAATCTTGGATAGGGATCGGATGTGATGGCTAGCAGTAGAGGCAGTCTTCTGAATGAAGCTTTTGAAATTGAGGCAGCTGTCGAACACGACACCTAGATTACGAGCACGTAGTGAAGGTCGCACAATAGCATCACCTATTAGAACAGCAAAGCCTTTTAATCCAGCCACACGCTTAGGGTGTCCTATGAGCAGCAGTTTGGTTCTATCGTCATTTAATTTCAGGAAGTTTTCCGACATCCAGGATCGAATATCGGCAAGGCAAGCATTCAGTTTCTCAGTTGCTGCAGCAGATTCCGACGGTTTAAATGACAAATACAACTGAGTATCGTCAGCATAGAAGTGATATCCTATTCCATGGGCCTTAATCACTGTGTCCTTCATACCTCAACGACCGTAGGCTTAGTAGGGTTTGGGGCGAATGACCTTCTGCATCTTACCGGCTATGCCGCCGAATATAGAAATTCTCAGACCTGTGGGCTGCTTTTGGTAGGCAGAGGTTAACAATAATAATAATAAGCATACAGCTATGCTTTAGCGTTCTCAGAGAACTCATCTTTTTCTAGGCAATTTTTGCTTGCTTTAAAGGAAGCACGATCGAATGCTTAGTGATAGCACTCTCAATAAACAACAAGGAGCTACCTGCACTTGATCAGCATGCAAGTATGATTAATGGCGCCATGAACAGTGTCAGCATGGATAAGCGAATAAAAGTCGAACCACGGAGACCAGCTTAATGCTGTGATAAATAGACACATTTTAGTCTCTTTTTGAATACGGTCGAGTCAGATGTGGTGAGGCAAGTCGGAAGTGAGCTCCAGGCTTTGGGAGCATAAGTACTAAAGTCACGGTCTGCAAAGGACTTAATAATAATAATAATAATAATAATTTACTTGATAAATCGCCCTCAGAGAACTTAATCTCTCTCTAGGCGCTTTACATTTGCTGCAAAGTGAAATGCGATTGAATGGTAAGTAAAATCATGCTTGAAAAACAAACAAAATTAATAATATGGTTAGGGGTGACATGCACAGGGTTAGCATGCAAATGTGGTTAGTGGCAGCATGCACAGTGTCAGCACGCATAAGCACATCGAGGACGAATCAGAGGGACCCACTAAATGCTGTCCTAAATAGGTGTGTTTTTAGGTTCCTTTTAAATGTGGTCAGGTCAGGGGATGGTATGACGCAGGTCAGGAGGGAGTTCCAGGCTTTGGGAGCATACGAACTAAATGCATGGTCTCTAAAGGATTTAAGGTTTGTATGAGGTGTTTCCAGACTGTTGGATTCCGAAAAGCGGGTGGTACGATGCTTGGCTTGATGGGGCAGTATATCTGAAAGATAGGCTGGAGCCATAGAATGAAAGGACCTCAAAGTGAGCGATACAACCTTGAAGTCAATCCGTTGCTTGACTGGTAGCCAGTGCAGGTCGGCGAGAAGTGGAGTAACGTGGCAACTGCGACGCTCACGACAGACAAGTCTAGCTGCCGAGTTTTGCACCAGCTGCAATCGCCTGATCGCACACGCTGGGAGGCCAGTAAGCAGTGAGTTGCAGAAGTCGAGACGAGATGTCACGAATGCATGGACCAACTTAGATGTGGTATCTTTATCTAAGCAAGCCCGAATTTTAGCAATGTTATGAAGCTGAAAATAGGCGGATTTGACTGTGGAGCTGATATGGTCGTCTAACGAGAGGTCGCTTTGGAATATGACACCTAGATTTTGAGCTGATTCAACTGGAGGTATGCTGGCAGAGCCACTTTTGAGAGTCAGCCTTTCCAATCTCTGAATCACACTGGGTTTGCCTATAACAAGTAAGTTAGTTTTATAATCGTTTAGTTTTAGAAAATTTGCTGTCTTAAGGTTTGTACGAGGTATAGGTATACGACTAAATTCCGAAAAGCCAGTGGTATGATGCTCACCCTGGTGGGTGAGTAGATCTTTAGGTGAGCTGGAGCCCAAGAATGAAGATATCGAAAAATGAGTGACAAAACCTTGAAGTCGATTTGTTGCTTGACTCGGACTCAGTGCAGTTTGGCATGAAATGTTGTGGTGCAGCGGCTGCAACGGTCATGACCGCAAACCCTAGCTGCCAACTTGTGCACCAGGGGTAAGTGCCCGATTGCACAGGCCGGTAGACTAATTATCTGGTTGATTTGGAGTGCCGAATCGACGTCTCTCGGTCTCAGACGTGCCGCTGGAGCAGCAACAGTAGTATATGTAGCTACAGGGTGTCACACTATGCCGACTCGAGTCTCTTAGCTCGATAACTTTTTGCAGAGCTCAGTTGAAATGTGGAGAAAAAATTATAGAGCTGGCATATAAATGCATACACACACACACACACACACACACACACATATATATATATATTTATATTTATATTTATATATATATATGAATCTATATATATATATATATATATATATATATATATTAGTGTCTATATATAATAACTAAAGGCCAATATCCTAGGAGCCCGGGTGAAAGCATGGGCAGACAACTCACGAACACACTTCAACTTGCCGTTTGAAGGTTTAAGTGCTCAGCCGCCGAGCTCGAGGCATGGCTTGCAGGCCGCCAGCCGTGCAGCTCGCTAGCTGCCATACATACTACGTCAGCCAAGTGCAGCCCAAGTGGAGATGAGTGGCACCTGGCCAGACCTCCCCGGCAGCACAGGCCGAGCTGGCCAATCGAGCGAATGTGAGCCCTTGTGAGTAGCCGAGCTGCTCGGGCGTCACTGGGCTGTCCGATGAATAGGCTGTGGGCCCTGCTTGAGAGAGCCGCAGCTGCCAAATGCTTTGCGAGCTCTGGCCGAGCTTTTGCCGGCGATGAGCTGCTTTCGTATAGTAGAGCATTCGTGCTTCATTTGCAGCTAATGTAAAGTGATGGCACCTTATCGACTGCATTATTATAGAGCAAGACTGAATGTCATGATTGCATGGGACAATTTATTTTTGATATGCCTGCCTAAGCATGACTGAATTTTTGCAAAATTTTGTAGCTGAAATAAGGTAGACTTAACTGTGGAACTGATGCAGTTTTCTAATTAAGGGTAACTTCCGAGCAGGATGCCTGGACTTCATGCTACTTTAAAAGTACATAAGCTGGCAGAGCCAAGTGTGAGCGTTAACTTTTTGGATTTCTGAATCACACTTTGCCCACCCATAATTATGAAGCTGGTTTTACCATCATTCGACTTGAGAAAGTTTGCAGCCAAGTATGTGTGAATTCGATGAACTTATGCAGCAAGGGAATTGAGACAATACGACGTGATGGAGGCTCAGAGGGATTAAAACAAAGGCACAACTGAGTGGCATCTGCATAGAAGTGAAAGCCTAGATTGTGCCTGCCAATCACATCGGCTAGATGAAGAGTATAAACCACGAAAATAACAGGACCGAGCACAGACTCCTGAGGTACCGCATACTTCGGAGGCTCCTCAGATGATCTTTGTCCATTCACATCAACAGTCTGCAGTCCCCCACTGAGATAGGACCTGAACCATTGCAGTGCAGTACTAGTGATTCTCAGGCAATATAAGAGGTCCTCAAGAAAAACTTTGTGATATACAGTATCAAAAGCTGCCAAAAGATCTATCAAAACAAGCAGACCTAATCTACCTACATTTTCATTCCTAAGTAGGTCGCTATGCATCTGAAGCAATGCTGACTGTGGAGTGATTAGCTCTAAAACCGGATTGTAACTTACTAGCAAGGCTCGAAGTTTCGAAACATGAGTTCAGATGGTCTGCCATGACTAGTTCCATTGTCTTTAATAGGAACAGTAGAATGGAGATTGGATGGAAGCTGCTTAAGTTCTCTTGGCCTAGTATTGCTGTCTTGAATAGTCGCTTTTTGAAATGTGCAGGGATATGACCTGAGTCTAATGATATATCTATGATGTTAGTTATGCATGGTAGCAACAGATATATTCATTGTAGAAGCAGGACCGTGTGAATACGTTGCAGAGGACTCGTTGTCTTCTTTGATTGGGATAAGAGCTTAAAGCTTAGGGTAGTACCGTGGCTTGGGGCTAGCTATACCATATAGGAGGGCCACTCACCACTGGACATTCCCATGACTCAGCACCAATTCATAGCAGATATACTTGTGTCATTCCCACTCAATTTCTTCTCCCTCCCTATCAGGCAGTGTCGTCCTAGCAGAAGATGCCTTGTATAACCTGTAGCTGCAGTTGCTCCTGCTGCAGCTGCCTCAGCGACCTGCCTGGGAGCAAGAGGTATCGTGTTGGCACTCTGTATTTACCTCTGCTTACCGGAAGCAGCTGATAAGTCTGGCGAAACCTATACACAGTCGCACAAAAATTTAAAATTAATTTAATTTATTTGTATACCCCTCAACCTGCCCGCGGGCGGTCAGGATCTAGAGAGCATTTCCGAAGGAAAGCTCTAGTTCCTCGGTGACCGAGGTGTGCCTCGACTGTGGCAGCACGTCCCGAATTCTATCCGATAGGTCGGTAAGACATGGAGAGTCGGTTCTATGAATATCGTAACGGCCATCAACAATCAAGCATCAACTACTAGAAATGTCAAGGCGACCAGGAAGACTTCGACATGCGATTGGCACTCAAACCTGGAAGGTGCCAAGGTCACCGTCCATTAGGCCGGCCACAAATTGGCTGCAGCAATTGGAGGCTAATACCAGGGGTGCTGGGGTAGCTAGTATCTCCCCATCCGACAATGCATCGCCAATGGCCTGTATTTCGAGTGGTTTGACCAGGGGCAGAAGCTGCGGTCGGCTTCCGGCAAGCGGTACATTTCCAGGCGTCCGTGCCCGAGCCAAGCCGAGCTGGCTTGGCCCTGTGATTAAGATGCTCGCCCGACCATGGTCTGGCCGAGGTCGTGGGTTCGCTCCCCGAGGCATATATTACACACATAAAGAGAGATCAAGTTCTCTTAGAGCACTTGGTGCTATATAAAAGTGAATTTTATTTTCTTTCAAGCAAGCTTGGCCGGCTTTGGCACCGGGCTCTGAAACTCAGCCGGCGTCTGACAGGGGGGGTGGCACAGGCAGAAGCATGCTTCAGAGCAGCTTTTAAGCACACTGCTGATTGCAGATTGCAAATTTGCCCGCGTTCACTTATTTCATAAGCTGCTGAAAGAACGAGCAAGACAAGCGTCAAGACTCTAACTAAATCTGCATTCCTTAGGTCGTTAAACTTCTAAATGCCATGCTGACTCTGTGGACTAGAGATCCAGGAGAACTATCAGAGAGAAAAAAGAGAAAGTGTGCGTGTGTTTGCGTGTGTGTGTTTGTTTGCGTGTGTGTGCGTGCGTGCGTGCGTGCTCGTTCGTGCGTGCGTGCGTGTGTGTGTGTGTGTGTGTGTGTGTGTGTGTGTGTGTGTGTGTGTGTGTGTGTGTGTGTGTGTGTGTGACAAAGAGATGGAGTAGAAGTGCTTTATTGTTCCTAAGAAGGTTTGCCTTCCTCGTGCATTTTGTCGTCAGAGTTACTAACGCCGATTAGAATGTATTAATATTATAATTATCTTAGTTTTACATATAATTATAAGCCCTATCTTACAGCTGCATCGAAACTTGCTCGGGATGGATAAGACCACCAGAAAAGAACGACATCAGGGTGGTTGGTTGAAGGGACTTTTCTGGCTGGCTTCACACAGAAGGGAGGTAGGTAAGGACCCTGGCAGCAGCTTCATCGGCAGCAGCTCACAATTGAAGCTGATAGGCAAGCAGCAGCCTGTCCGGCCTTTGCCAGCCGGCTGGTCACCACACACACGGCCAAGCAACTCCTATTTTGAGCTCCATACCACTGGCCGGCCAGTGCAGGTCCCGGGTGGCTGGGCGAATCAATTAGCCAAATAGCTGCTGCTGTTAGTAACAGTACCACCGGCCGGTGCAACGACCGATGGGTGGAAGGCAGTGGACGAGCACTGCGGTCGAGTCCCTGCATCTCCTGCAGCAGATGCCTGCCACCCGTTGGACCAAAGTTTCCCGGCAGCTCCATGGGAACACATCCACTGCAAGACCAAACTACCAGCGGCACACAAATTGCTGAACAGGACAAGCATAGCACAAACAGGAAATTAATCGGGTTGGGGAGAGAACGTTGAGATTTTCACGTAGGCCGCAAATCCCTCAAGTAACACAAAATAAGAATACAATCACGATGCTTTTTCGACAAGAACTCGGTGGTTATCCATTTAGTGGAAGGAGTACTCAATTTCTTTGGTGGTGACAGTCGGGGGGGGGGGGTCGTAGAAAAAAAAATAGCTGGGCAGCTTCGGCAGCTGCCCAGCTGTAGGGGGCGGGGCAAATCCGTCCTGAACCGTCCTGTCTATGCATAACTGGTTGGGCATATAGGTTAATATACTCGGCCGGACCGAAGTCTTGTCGAGGTTGTATGCTCGCGCCCCGTGGCGTATGTGAAGCGCCTGTATAGAGATTGAGCTCTTTAACGACAGTATGCAAGTAAATTATCCTTGGTTTATATTTTTAGACAAAACAAATATCGTTCCTTTTTTCCATATTTGACCATTGTGCGCAGCGTCCCGGTGGAGCTTCAGACCTAACCTTGCTCTACAATACCAAAGCAGCTCAACTTCAGCAAAAGCTAACGAGCTAGCGAAGCATTTGCCAACTGCAGCTCTCTCGATCTGGGCCCACATCCGGTCTATCGAGCAGCCAAGCGACGAGCGAGCAGCATCTCTACTCACGTGGGCTCACGTTCGCTCTGGTTGGCCAGCTCGGCCAGTGCTGCAGGGAGGTTTGGCCAGGCACCACTCATCTCCACCTAGGCGACAGAAGGCTGAGGTAGTATATCACGCTGCAGGCAAGGCTCACGTCTGACATACTGCTAGCAGCACCGAAAGCTCGGCTATTGGGCACTTACATCGTGAGACGTCACGCTGTCCTTGGCCGGACACTGTCGTGCTGGAGTGGTTGACCCGTGCTCGTGTCCTTGCCCGGGCTCGGATGCTCGTCCTGCAGGCTGATCTAGGTGACGTGAGTCCGAGTCAAATTCTGAATCAGAGCAGAAGCAGCAGAGCTAGGCTTGCCTCGCTAGCTCGCGTGTCGTGTAGATGCTTACGACAGGGAACGAGACAGCGCCTCAGCACAGCCGGTGAGCCCAGACTCAATTAGCAGCCACAATACTGCAGAGCTGAATGAGCTCGGACAGGTATAGGCAGCAAGCACGAGCTCGGTCAGGTGTATGCACCCGGCGAGTTCGGGCAGGTGATGGCCATTCCTCAAAGATCATCTATTGAGTCGCTGCAAATTTGCTTCCATCTTGGATAGTAGTTAAACTTACGCAGCACAGCTAGGCATGCACGCTTGTCATCATCGCCTTCATCCGAATTGACGATCAAGCAGTCTGCAGGGCCAGAATCTTCTTTGGAGTAAAGGCCTAAACCAGATCAGAGGTGGAAGTAGAGCTTGTGAGGATAGACATTATTCAGACGCTCTACTTTGTGGGGCACACAAAAGTAGTAGTGCTCAGTTGCTGCTACAGAACTGTCGATGTCACACTACTGCTGCTACCAAGGTGAGCTCCGAAACTATTACTCTTTCGGGACCGATAGAATAAGCAATGCTTGGTAAAAAAAAATAATAAGAATAGTAATAATAATAATAATGCGCTTGATAAAGCGCCCTCAGAGAACTCATTCTCTTTCTAGGCGCTTTACATTTGCTGCAAAGGCAAATGTGATTGAACTGTGAGTAATATCATGCTTGATAAACAACATGAATAACATGGTTAGGGGTGACATGCTCAGGGTCAGCATGCAAATGTGGTTAGTGGCAGCATGCACAGTGTCAGCACACATAAGCACATGAAGGACGAATCACAGGGAGATACTAAATGCTGCCCTAAATAGGTGTGTTTTTAAGTTCTTTTTAAAGTGGTCAAGTCAGGGGATGTTCTGAAGCAAGTTGGGAGTGAGTTCCAGACTTTGGAAGCATACGAACTAAATGTGTGGTCTCCAAAGGATTTGAGGTTTGTATGGGGTAATGGTAGACTGTTGGACTCCGAAAAGTGGGTGGTACGATGCTTGGCCTGGTGGGGGAGTAAATCTGAGAGATAGGCTGGATCCAAAGAATGAAGTGGCCTTAAAGTGAGGGACAAGACCAAGTCTATCCGTTGCTTGACTGTTAGCCAGTGCAGGTCGACGAGAAGTGGTGTGATGTGGCAACTGCGATGCTCACGACAGACAATTCTAGCTGCAGAGTTTTGCACCAGCTGTAATCGCCTGATTGCACATGCCGGTAGGCCAGCAAGCAGTGAGTTACAGAAGTCCAGGCGGGCTGTCACAAATGCATGGACCAACTTAGACGTGGTATCCTTATCTAAATAAGCACGAATTTTAGCAACGTTATGTATCTGAAAGTAGGCAGACTTGATTGTGGAGCTGGTAACGTCGTCTAACGAGAGGTCACTTTGGAACATGACACCTAGATTTCGAGCTGATTCAACCGGAGATATGCTGGCAGAGCCAATTTTGACCGTCAGCTTTTCCAATTTCCAAATAACACTGGGTTTGCCCATAACTAATAAGTTAGTTTTATCACCATTTAGTTTAAGAAAATATGCTGCAATCCATGTGTGAATGCCATCAATTCATGCAGCAAGTGAGTTGAGAGAATCCGAGGTGCTCGAATGCTGGGAGGGATCAAAGCAAAGGTACAACTGAGTGTCATCTGCATAGAAGTAAAAGCCTATATTGTGCTTGGCAATCACATCAGTAAGAGGGAGAGGATAAACCGTGAAAAGAACCGGACCTAGCATGGAGCCCTGAGGTGCCCTATATTTCAGAGGTACCTCTGATGATCTTTGTCCATTCACGTCAATACTCTGGACTCTCCCACTGAGATACGATCTAAACCATTGCAGAGCAGTGCCGGTGATGCCCGGGCGAGATGAGAGGCGCTCTAGAACAACTTGGTGATCGATAGTATCAAAAGCTGCCGAAAGATCGAGCAAAACAAGCAGAGATCGGCTCCTGGCCGTCTCCGGATTGAACACCTAATACTTTAGAGATATTGGGGTCTTCATAGTTCAGGCCTAAATGTAATCCGGCTTGGAAACGAAAAAGCTCACCGAAGTGTACAGCGATCCAGGCACCATAGCAAAAAAAGAGAATGACAGTGAGTAAAGCTTTGCCAAAACCCAACTGCTACCGTGAGACCATTCATATCAGTAACATGTTTTTCTCTTACCAACTCGCGAAAACGTCAACTGGCACGGGCTTCTTGACCAATCGGCATCGCCGTGTCCTTTTAAGCATGGCTTTCTTCGGCCTCCGTCATCGGATATGACGATCGCCAGCTCTGGCGAGCCTGTGACTTCTTCCGAAGTCCAGTCACATTCTGCCGATTCCCTGAAAGCCTGACATAGCAACCGCATGGCTTGCTTACAGCTTTCATCCGGCGTAAGACCGTCAGATTGCTGGATCACTGTACTAATCTCAGCCCCGCTGCTGCTGCTCCCTTCAAGTATTTCTCTTAGCAGGTCATCTTTAATAAACCAGCCATGTTCTGTCCCATTAGACTCAGCCATAATCTGAAGGGAAATAGTGGCACAAATCATTCAAAGCAAATGTCGAGGTTATGCAACCATAATAGGATCACTAAATGCATCAAAGTAATAGATCTTTTATGTTTCCGCCCATGTTTGGGCTGCAGATAAGGTTCTTACCTTAAGCAAAATGGGTCGTAGGCTTGCCTCCGGCGGCATGTCAAAAGAGCCTGGATGAAAGTTAAGCTACCAAAGGGTGCGATACGAATAAATTTTATTTTCAACCTACAAAGTCACCTAGGAATTTTTCTTTCTTTGTGCCTGACTCGAACCATCTAATCCGACATAATGGGACTACCGTCGGGTCTTTGCCATGAGCTGCTTGACAGCAGCAGCTGCTAGCTTGGGCTGCAATGGGGATTAAAGGCCTATGCCGAAGGAGTTCGCCTCTGACCGAGCTGCTGCACTGGCAGAGCAGCAGCGCTGGTGCAGTTGCATAGCGGCCGCCTGCTCAAGACCCTAGTGGGGACTAACTTCGTTGGTGTGAGCTCAGCCTCCACGCCCCATAGCCCAGGTTGCAGCTCCCGTTAGCTCAGTCCTTCGGAGCCGACTCGCGTGCCACCGGAAGAAATTCAACTCACGCTGGAGCCGAAGACAAAGGAGATTGGCCTTCGGCGTTGGTAGTCACTCGCCTCTTCTTACCTGTCACTCTCCAAACCAACTACGAGTCCT
This sequence comes from Cristatella mucedo, assembly GCA_009760855.2. NCBI lineage: Eukaryota > Metazoa > Bryozoa > Phylactolaemata > Cristatellidae > Cristatella > Cristatella mucedo. Next base: position 1,301,024 of record WPIO01000018.1, on the reverse strand, counting down.
GGTTGCCCTAGAGCTCTGGTGCGGCCACACAGAACTAATGGTAGGCCGCAGGGGGCTGAGGGCTGAAACATAGCAGAGGAGGGCAGCCCGAAGTATCCTTAGATGATGGTGGAGCTAATGCTCCCGGGATTCATTCATCAACCTGTGGGCTTTGAGAGCAAGGTCACGGGTCAGAGACCGGTGGCAGCTAGTCCGTGATTGCCTGCTAGGTTGGGAGTGGGGAGAGCTTTCATGGGTTCGTCATCCACTGCAGAAAAAAACCGCCGTTGAATTAGCTGTATTTGATTACTTTTTTGGGCTACAACCTTGCACTACACTTAAATCGTAGTAGCAGCAACTTTGAAGGCTCAGTATCAAAAAAATACAAGCTGATTTAACAGCCTTTTTTTGTATAGCGATAGAAGAGCCTTGACGGCTATCACCACCGCTTGCAACGGCGATAAAGGATCGCCCACCACAGGATTCAAACCCACGACCTCGGGGCCAAGGTCGTGAAAACCAACCACCTTACCTAGTGAGCCATTACTTTTTGCCAGAGATTTCTGGCTTGCATCGGATAGAAGACGCCGCCCCTGGGCAGATGCCCATCGATTGCCTACCCGTGTAACTAAATTAGCCATGTTTTTATTATAAGCCTACTGGCATGAAGTTAAGGCTTGTCACCAGCAGTCAAAGTTACTGCCGACTAAGTAAGTAATAAGGTTTGGGTGACGACAATATTAATTGTAATGATAATAATGTCTATTGTATTGCCCACTAAGGCAACCAAACAGACCGGGACGCTCTAAAATCCATGCAAAATAATATCTAGCTAAGGCTTACATTAAGACGCAGTATCAAGCCAGAAAACAGCGATCAGGCACCTGCATACAAGATCATGCTAAATCAAACATGAAGATACTCGGCCACTGGTTCATAAGACATGTAAATAGTAGCTAGCACTAAACTATGCACCCGGACGCACACATGGCACACTAGAACGAAAAAATGACAAGTTCACAGGTGTGAAGGGAATAAATACCGCCTGAATAGCGTCATCAACTGACATTTAAACGATGCAATGTCGCTTCGGGAAGAGACCGTACACAAAAGTGATGTCCAGATTTTAGCTGCATACGAGCTGAAGGTTCGATCGTTGACAGATTTAACTCTAGTGTCAAAGAATCTGAGACGACCTGTCGCTGAGGACAGAATGGTGCTGGAAGCACTAATAGGAGTGAAGATGTCGGACAGGTAGACTAGTGCCAGAGAGTGAAGCTATCTGTAATCGAGACTGAGGATGTTGGAAGATAACCATCCACCTCAATAGGTTCACAATTATTTTTAATCATCCACCTCAATAGGGCCACAATTTTAGCTTTATCATCTTAGGCTGAGTGAGTACCGCTTTCCATGCTCGGTTCTTAAGCAGAGCCATGGGCTGCAAACACCCGAGGCCGACAGGAGGCGGCTAATCGTACGACTGCGAGCCATCTCTAATAGTGCACATACAGTAACATTCGCTAACACTTACCGGAGCTCGTCGATTGGCAACGCTCAGCACTGGCAACTTGGAGTCAGGGTCGGTGACCTAGCACGAATGAAACGACAACCGCGGTCGAGAAACGGCAAGCGGCACGCCGGACCCACACGCAACCGGCACGCCAGACCCACAGGCAACCGGAAGCAGACGGTCACCGGCGGGTTCAGGGGTCGAACGTGGGCAAGCCAATCCCCTTGAGTCAACCGCGGCGGGAACTAAGCGGTGGGCGCTGGTAAACTTACTTGTTAGCTATCGCGTGACCTCTTAGGTGGCCTTACAGGCAGTAACTGTGCTCGAGCCAATGTAGACTGCCCGTTCATGCGGCGCTAAGTCAAAACGTATGGCCCCAATGGTACGTCCAAGGTGGGTTGATTAGAAAGCAAAGAGCTTGCTTGATGAAGCCTTCCTGACGAATCTGAAGGCTCTATCCGACGTGGCTGACGATTTGACTGGTCGCTAAGCAACACCCCCTGAAGGCAGGAGTCGGTTAGGCAGCCAGGTGAGTGTGAAGAAAGCAGTATTTAGTTGCAGAAATTTAGTTGCTGCTCTCTAAACTCGACCAAAATGCTTAAATGATGAAACAGCCTGGTTGATATTTCCACTAAAAAGTCTTGGCAAAAAAATTAAGAGCTACCACGTTACCCGGTGAGAAGAGCTTAACCGGTCCGTATCCTTGATCCAGAAAGCAACAAGTATCACGGTTGAACTCTGTAGTACTAAAAAGCAAATGCTGTATCATGCTCGCGAATTGAGCGAGTGGCCCGCAATGACAGAGCTGAGATTCCGTAGATGCTCTTCGATTTCGACCAGCAGTTAAACTGGTCACAGAGACCTGTGCATGAAATAAATGTAGGTGGCTCGGGTGTAACTAGTTCAAACAGTCAAATGAGATACAATCGGCAAGATGCTCTTCTAAAGGGCTTAAATCCACAAGGATAACAGCTTTGAAAAAACCATGGACTCGCTACGACTCCTCCAAAGAAAGCTTACCCACACTCAGCTAGGTAATGGCTGGAGGATGGCGACACTTCAGAAGCAGCAATTCAAACAAAGTCATCTTGTAGTTAAGATATATTCGTCTAAAAAGAATCAAGGATTACCAGACTCTAGTGGCTATCAATCATTTCTCTTAGTAGTGGATTTGACATACACATGTCATACATATCAACTTTGCAAGGCTTTGCATCGTACTACCTGCTTTACTTAATAAACTTGCTTAGCTACACAACCAACAAACTAAACGGCTTATAATCCCATGCATTTATTTCAAAAGCTTCCAAAGCCCAAATCTCATTCTTACATGAGGTTACGAAATTCAACGACTCTTGAAGACATGAGAAAATAAATAAAGACTATAATCAGCTTCTTTTTCACACCATATGCTTCCTCAGTGTTAGTGCTGCATGTGACCTTATCCTCGATGACAATATAAATGATATGCCTAACTAGTTAAGGTGCCCCTTTTATGCATTAAATTGCTCAGAAAAAAAGATATATTAATATTAAAGGTAGTATTTTCACAGGCGCATCAAGGGCATCATTTGGTAAGCTACAAGATTAAAATGTGTACATGTTTGTCTCATATTCTTTAGAAATTTAGGTGAATGAACTCTAAATAACGAACCGGATTTTATCATTGAGAACTAAAAATTCTTCATGCTTTCAAAATGTGAAGGTCATTGCTTTGGGAGATGGTTACTATACGTCCGTACTGAAGGCCGCAAACGCTTTAAGTGAGCTACAGAAAACTAATCAGAGGATTGCTCACATAGTCTTTTTCGCTTTGCGTATTAACAGACGAATTTTTCGTTGCATTACCTGACAATTAATTACCGCTTGTATGCAAGCTACTCTTCGTCAATTTGCAAGAACCAACAAGAAATGCATCAAAAACCAAAATCTTACGAGATAAATCTAGCAAGTTTTATGCCGCTGGTGAATGAACTCTTACCTGCATCGTATTACCTGAGTCCGAGCTACATATTCTAGAGCGGCGCCGTCGAGGAAGGCTGCTGCTGGAGTAGCGTCGGCAGGTTGAAGTCGCTTAACGCAGTGACAGAAAGGCAAACCGTGTACCGCTAAAAGTGCGTACAACTGAACAAGTTTCTTTTGTGCATCTCCTCATTTGACTCTACGACAATTCGACAAATTCAGTCGAAGCACGTGCAGCACGGCTCTGACATTTGCCTTTCTCTTAGTACAGCGATTCCAGTACCCGCGAGACGTGTGTTGGCGTCGATTGACAGGAGGCGTGCCGTTCGCAGGCTAGCCGTCGTTAATGCCCCGCAGGGGAGCAGCACAGTATGTAAGCTTCTAGTAATACATGCCCTCACTTTTCAAGACTAGACTTTGTGTTTTCCTATCCACCGTATTGTTAACTGTATCGTGGATTGCTGTTGAGCACGTATAAACGAACACGCAGACAATGCCCGGTACCTAGTTACGAAACTCCAAGCTGCGTGGACATTAATATTACTGTATAATAATAATAATAATAATAATAATAATGCACTTTATAAAGCGCCCTCAGAGAACTTAATCTCTTTCTAGGTGCTTTATATTTGCTGCAAAGGGAAATGCAATTGAATGGTAAGTAAAATCGTGCTTGAAAAAAAACTAAATAAAACTAAAAAAACTATGTATATCTAGAAATTTTGCAGTACGGTAGCCACTGAGAGAAACTCTATGATTGTGTATGTCGAATTATTTTGGGGAGGAACAAACAAGCGTTCTTCCGTAATCTTTTCGACACCCTAATATATGTGTTTGGAGTTGGCTTAGGGTTTTAAATGGGTGCTAATTGAGTTGGCGAGCATCGAAGAAGGTGTACTGTAGTATGCTGCTTCTAAAATAGGCCTTTATTACCCGGTCTTTTCTGGTTCTATTAGCTAATACGAATCGTAGCTAGTTCCCAGTGTTTAAATGGATTGGCCTTTTTTCCAAATGCTCACTTTGCGAGACTTTTCACCCAAAATTGGGTATTGGTCTTCCCTGACTTGGTCAGAAAGGTGTGGCATGACTGTTGTGTGTGCCTGTTGCTTCTCGGCCACGGGTGTGTGCCCCGCTCTCGGTGGGTGGTTAGGCGGTTGGCTCGGTGCGGCCTTTGATGTGGGCGGGTGTTTGGGCAGTTGGCTCGGTGCAGCCTTTGATGTGAGTGTGTGGCCCACCATGGTGGCTCACCACGGATGCACTCCCTTATTTGTGGTGAGTCAGCCCCTAGCTTATATAAATGTACGCGCCGGGGAATAAAGAGTCTCGTTCACCGCTCACGTTCGCCAGCTCGTGTCTTCGTGTCTCCGTGAGACTCCACCATCGCTGCTGCAGCCGGAGACACAGTAACATGATAATTGGTAGCAGAGAATAGTTTACTCTAGCCGAAAAGAGTACCAGACCTTCTATGGTGTAGATGAGACGCCTATACTGAGGTACAAAATGTTCAAAGACGGAATGAACTTTATGCCTTGCCTTCTAAATGTCTTGGCTGGATCTTTATATCTTGGCTGGAGAAGGCCGTAGCAAGGCTAAAGATTTCGATGTCGCTGAAACACGTTGTGCCAGTGTGTATGGGCGATTACGCCATACACGGTTAGGGTAATAATAATAATAATAACGTTGCACTTGATAAAGCGCCTTCAGAGAACTTAATCTCTTGCTAGGCGCTTTACATTTGCTGCAAAGGGAAATGCAATTGAATAGTAAGTAAAATCATGCTTGAAAAAACAAACACAATAAATAATATGGTTAGGGGTGACATGCACAGGGTCAGCATGCAAATGTGGTTAGTGGCAGCATGCACAGTGTCAGCACGCATAAGCACATTAAGGACGAATCACAGGGACCCACTAAATGCTGTCCTAAATAGGTGTTTAAATTCTTTTTAAATATAGTCAGGTCAGGGGATGTTCTGACGCAGGTCGGGAGGGAGTTCCAGGCTGTGGGAGCATACGAACTAAATGCACAGTCTCCAAAGGATTTAAAGTTTGTACGAGGTATCTGTAGACTGTAGGATTATGAAAAGCGGGTGGTACGATGCTTGGCCTGATGGGGTAGTATCTATGTAAGTAAAATCTAAGTAAGTATTCTATGGCTCCAGCCTATCTGACAGATAGGCTGGAGCCATAGAATGAAGGGACCTAAAAGTGAGCGACAAAACTTTGAAGTCAATCCGTTGCTTGACTGGTAGCCAGTGCAGGTCGGCGAGAAGTGGAGTAATATGGCAACTGCGACGATCACGACAGACAAGCCTAGCTGCAGAGTTTTGCACCTTCTGCAATCGCCTGATCGCACATGCTGGTAGGCCAGTAAGCAGTGAGTTGCAGAAGTCGAGACGAGATGTCACGAATGCATGGACCAACTTAGATGTGGTATCTTTATCTAAGCAAGCCCGAATTTTAGCAATGTTATGAAGCTGAAAATAGGCGGATTTGACTGTGGAGCTGATATGATCGTCTAACGAGAGGTCGCTTTGGAATATGACACCTAGATTTCGAGCTGATTCGACAGAAGACATGCTGGCATAGCCAAATTTGAGAGACAGCCTTTCCAATCTCTGAATCACACTGGGTTTGCCCAAAGCTAGTAAGTTAGTTTTGTCATCGTTTAGTTACAGAAAATTTGCTGCCGTCCATGTGAGGATGTCAACAATGCATGCAGTAAGTGAGTTTAGAGAATTTGAGGTACTCGAAGGCTGGGAGGGATCAAAGCAAAGGTACAACTGAGTGTCGTCCGCATAGAAGTAAAAGTCTAGATTGTGCTTGGCAATCACATCAGCTAGAGGTAGAGTATAAACAATGAAAAGAACCGGACCTAGTAGGAGCCCTTAGGTACTCCATATTTCAGAGGTACTTCAGATGATCTTTGTCCATTCACGTCAATACTCTGGAGTCTCCCACTGAGATAGGACATGAACCACTGCAGAGCAGTGCCAGTGATGCCCAGGCGAGATGAGAGGCGCTCTAGAAGAACTTTGTGATCGATGGTGTCAAAAGCTGCCTAAAGATTGAGCAAAACAAGCATAGACAATCTACTCATGTCTTCATTCCTAAGTAGGTCGTCGTATACCCTAAGCAATGCTGACTTTGTGGAGTGATTAGCTCTAAAGCCAGACTGGAACTTACTAGCAAGGTGTGAGGTTTCGATATATGAGTTCAGCTGGTCTGCCACGACCCGTTCCAGTGTCTTTGATAGGAATGGTAGAAGGGAGACCGGGCGGTAGTTGCTTAAGTTCTCTTGGTCAGTGTTGCTTTCTTGAGAAGTGGCCTGACTACAGGTTGATAAGTCGGCCGACGTAAAGCAAGATTGCCACAAGCTGCGAAACGAGTTAATCCTAATCTTCTCGTGGTTGACGGATGAGGAAGCCGAGCTGGAGGCCGAGAGATTTCGGCTGGAGCAGTAGCAGCTCGCCGGAGCCGAGACCGGAACAAAGCTGGGCGACGAGCCAACTGCATCACTGGTCAACACCACTGTCAACTGCCCGCGAGATTCAGACAGGCGAGCGGAACTCATTCGGCTGCCGCAGCTATCCGAGGCAATACCGGTGGAGGAAGCGGGTATGTGAGCGCTTCCAATATAGTAGCCACAACCGCTGAAGGGCGCCAGAACAACGCAAGTGCGCAGCGGCAGCAGCCATAGAATAAGGATGTGCAGCACGCGCGACGGCTTCCAGCGGTGAGGCGGTAGTGCACAGTGGCGAGGCGATAGTTGCCCGTCAAAAGGTGCAGACGGCCCAAGCGAGGGACGTCTCGGCGGCGAAGCGCAGCAGCGAGAGCGGCGCAGTATCGGAGAGCATCTCAGCGGCAAAGAGGGCCCGAGAGAGCGACGTCTTGGCCGCAGAGCTCAGTGACAAGAGCTTCTTCGTAGTGGAGAGCATCCGCACAAGCATGTCGACCCCGAGCGCAGAGGAGCACCGCGAGATTGCGGTCAGCGGCGAGGCGGCAGTAGCCTGCGACCAGGATCAGGCAGCCCATGAGAGTGATGACTTGGCTTCGAGGCGCAACAGCAAGAGCGTCGCGGCAGCAGCGACATGCATCTGTAAGACCGACGTATTGGCCGCCAAGCGCAGCAGCGCGAGCCACGTAGCGGCGGAGAGCAGCGCCGAGAGCGTCTCGGTGGTGAAGAGCACCCGCACGAGCGTGTCTTCGCAGAACGCAGAGGAGCGCCGCGAGATAGCAGTAAACAGCAAGGCGATAATAGTCTGCGACGAGGTGCAGGTTGCCCGCGAGCGAAGCAGCGAGAGCTTCGCTGCGGCGAAAAACAACAGCGTGAGCGTTGCGGCGGCGAAGAACACCTGTGAGAGTGTCTCCGTGCTGAGCACAGAGCAGCGCAACCGCGAGATGGCGGAGTGGAACTCCGAGAACGGTGAGGCCATCATGAGCCGCAGTGGTAGTCGCAGTGCCGGATCGGCCGGCGACGAGCCCATGCGACCGGCCATCGGGGCTCGCACGGAGATGACCTACGGGAACTGCCTGACAGTGGGAGCGTTGCCCCACATTTGCCTAAAGGTGGGCAGCATCAACGACCGGCTGCTCGCGAGGGGCAGCACTGACGTGAGCCTCCTGCGAGTGGCGGTCACGTCGCCTGCACGAGTTTTGGGCCGCAAGCGTGGCCCCCCTGTCAGGCTGGCTGACTATGTGGGTTTTTTCAATTCTATGCGGGGAAGGGATGTTGTGTGCGTCTGTTGCTTCTCGTCCACTGGTGTGCAGTGCCCCGCTCTCGGCGGGTGGTTGGGCGGTTGGCTCGGTGCGGCCTTTGATGTGGGCGGGTGTTCGGGCGGTTGGCTCGGTGCGGCCTTTGATGTGGGTGTGTGGCACGGTGGCTCACCACGGATGCACTCCTTTATCTGTGGTGAGTCAGCCCTCATATATATGTACCCGCTGGAGGAGTAAAGAGTCTCGTTCACCGCTCACGTGCTCACGTTTGCCGCTCGTGTCTCCGTGAGACTCCACCAGCACTGCTGCCGCCGGAGACACAGTAACATAACACTGTCAATGCCATCATGAGACTTAATCAAATGCATACTCTGTGCGTTATTATAAATGTTAACTTAATGTGTAAGCAACCGCGTCTGGCAGATGTGAGTAGCATAGCACGGCGGATGCCGTTAGCGAGAATCCTCCACTGCAGACCGCACTTGCAGTATTCCTCCCCCTGAGGAATGCTAGATAACACCTCCGAGTAACCTCTATTACAAATGAAAGTGGAATAAATAGTTAAACCCTGCTTAGTAGGCTCATCGAGCTCAGTGCATCTGCAATGTATAGTGCAGCGATTCAGTGAACGAGCTGCTGCAATGCCCCGCAACCATGACGTACTGCCTACCTGCATCATCCGCTTACTAGGAAAGAGCAGACTCTGCTTTCTCCTCTATAATTAACATGACTTGTAGCTGTACAGGTGCACAGTTAGAACAAATGCATGCAGTTTATCAGAATAACTACCGTATGCATGCTTCTCTGAGATGTCCGTGAAAATCCTGCAAAGGCGATGAATAATAATTGCCAGGTTTCGCTTAGCTGCCTTTGTGTACTGTAGAGGGTCTACAATATTCAGTGCAAATAATATACGATAGCGGAGATGGCTGCAATTGCAGCTCAGCGGTCAGCAGAATGGCTTGCAACAGTGGTGGAAGCAGGTAGGTACGTAGCAATCACGAGATTTTTTCTGACTAAAGAAGTCCCGTAGTTACCACGTTCGAATGGCTCATTGATTTGAGGAATGAAATGTTCAGTAACTGTCTGCAGCATCTTGTGCTAGTTCGTTTGTTTTGTTTTGGTCAGACTATAATCTCTCGGTCGTCAACTTTTAAAGTGAAATACTGCATGCGTTATCCTAAATGTGAATTGCATTCATGGATGAATAGATAGTTTTAGCTCGATATCTTAGCTGGACTGCAACCGCAGTCGACGCACTGATCAAATGTCTGATTTTTGAGGCACCTGGTTCTCAGAATGGCACTGAACTCTGCCTCTTCTACTCAAATTTCAACCCTGACACTGCGAATGCGCGTGTTTGCTTCTTTCACCCTTTAACTGCCCCTGTTCACTCTGAGTGCTCATTTCGCTATTTCTTTCTGTCTTTCTTGTTCTCAGCTTATCTTGCCTGCTTCCTCTCCTTATCCAACTGCTTATTTGTTTCGTCTTCCCCCACCCCAGTCTCTGCTGCTTACCTCCATTACAATACCTCTCTGCTCTCTCTCCATGCCTAAAAGAACTGCCGCAAAATTCGCGACTATCTTTTGATGTCCTAACGTTTGATCACCATTAGTGTGATTACTACCTCTCTTTCCACCCTTTCTGTCTGTCTTTGTGCTAGCTCGCACTCCCTCTTTATTTCTCTCTAGGTTTCTTTCTCACTCACTCTCTCTCTCTCAATATCTCTGTCTCTGTTACTCTCTCTCTCTCTCTCTCTCTCTCTCTCTCTCTCTCTCTCTCTCTCCTCTGTCTCTCTGTGTGTGTTTGTGTGTGTGTATGTGTGTGTGTGTGTGTGTGTGTGTGTGTGTGTGTGTCTCTCTCCCTCATTGGCTCTCCTCTGTCTGCCTGTTTGTCTGTCTATCTTTCTCTCTCCGTCTCTCTCTCAAGCTCCCCCATCCACGTCTAGATGTATATATATTATTAAATGCAAGTCGATCCGTCTTGATGTCTCTTTTGCCTTTGCTACTTTATTATAAATAACTTCGCCCTTGTTTGTACAGGGACGCCGTTCGAAGGTAGTAAACGCACATAGCTATGCCGGCAATAGAAAAACTACGATCAAACAAAGTTTTCCTTCTAACCTAGACCACTGTATGCCCGTATTTATCTCCCCACTTCATTACCTACTATTAGACTACAGCCGAATCGTTAGCATGGCTATGGAAATCCCCTACCAACTCACTAGCTAGAAAAGAGAGGAACTTCACGGCAACGACTAAGCTGGTAGTAGCAGACTGGGCTGCTGGAGTATGCAGGTGTAGTAGATACCTGTAAATCTAACCCCGAACCACTTGCAGCACCAAGGATGATAGCACCTCTTAAACGCATGGACGCTGCTGTTAGCTAGCGCTCAGTGAGGTGGGATTTTTGGAGTGAAAAGTCAGCAACTTCGGCTCGACAAAATCTTGAAACTAGCAACCCAAATCCCACGATTCTCTGTAAGCAACCTTCCCGCAACGGTTACTTGCTGATGGCATACAGCTCCAGCTGCTGCCACGTAATGATCGACCAAGATGGTCGAGGACTTAACTGTAGCATCTCGTATCAGCTCCATCAATGCGAGTTTCAAGTAACACTTTTCAAATAATTATTGCTTGAACGTTCGTGGCGATTGAACTTTAAACGCAATAAGGGTCATCCGTTGAAAAATCTGTAGGCTTTATGAAGCAACGAGTCGTGCGAGAACTATACGAGCATTTAGTTAGCGAATGCCTTTTTTTAAAAGACAGCAGACATTCTCCAGCATGCAAATCTAATTCGAGGAGATGGGGTTGGAACTACCATAGCAAATAGCCCCTGATTATAAGTCCATATTTAAGGTGCTTTCTCTAGACGAGACAGATCGAGAGTTCGAGTCCTGCAGTGGGCGATCCTGTATTGCCCATTGCAAGCGTTATTAATAGTCGTAAAGGCTCTTCTGCCGCTGTATAAATGAGGCGGTTAAATCAGCTAGATAGTAATGCATAAAAAGATAGCTGCACAGTCGCTGAAAAGATTCAGGTGTGGCCAGAAGATAGAGTTCTTATTAGCAAGCCAATTTTCTAAATCTACCAAATTAATAGCTAATATGGCTAGGTGAATTCGTAAGCCAGTCCCGAAGTTCTCTGCGTACGGTGCTCGCGCCGACCGAGGTCCGGCCAAGGTCGTGAGCTGGAGCCCCTTGGCCTCCATGAAGCACCAGAACAGAGAATAGGTTCTCACACGGGGCAAAACAAACGAGTTACTATTAGTATATATTCTGTATACGCCGAGCGTCCCGAAGAAGCAAAAGCAAAGGTCGGAATCGAACTATCATCTACTGTACAACAACCAGCGTTTAAGATCTGCTAGATAAATCCCGGAAAACACTGTATCTAGGTAGTAATACAGACGCTACTAACAGACTGCATCAATTTGGCCCCAAATTGGTCGAACGTTTGGCGAGCAAGTACCCAGCGGCAAACGGCAATCGGCAGCCGAGTTGATACATGGAAGCGAAAATCCGGCCGAACTCTGTGGTTGGGCTGAATCTGAAAGGATGGCTTCGGGAAACGGAATTAATTTTTACTTGTTACCTAATCCACAGTCGGAATGTGGTCGTCGTCGATGTAAAGCGAGGCCCAGTGCGACCGCTTAACCGGATGCGGCTACGACCGGAAGTTTTGGTTCGGGAAATGCAGCTCGGTCCCTTCTTCCCTACCGGAAGTCAAAAAACCCCGGCGGCGTATTCTCGTGGGCTGAATGGGCCGGCCGCTTGCCGTCTGTAGCCCGTGCCGCCGCCGAAGAAGAAGAAAGTCTCGGATGCGGACTAAGCTCCAGCATGGACGCCAGCTGGAACGCCGCGCGCGAAACGCTCAAGCGGAAGTTGGCACGCACGCTATAGTCGGCGCGTCGGAAGAGAACGGCCCAGAGCGGCTGCGCTCACACCGGCGCCTGCCACTTTGCACTGACGACATCTCGCGACGCATCACTGGTTTTGATGGCGCGCTTCAGGTGGGGCCAGACTGGACCGCAGGCTAACGCCAGAGAGAGCGCCTGCCTGCGGCCTCGCTCCCGTGGCGGCTATCGCGTGTGCGCCGTCCGTGCTCGTTTCGACGGGGCGCACTCACTCGCAGGTCACGAAGCCAGAGCTGGCTGCTCCTAGGTTAGCCGATCTGATCCCGCCTCGTGTATAAATGGCGGCAGAAGAGCTTCGGAGGCGTGGCGCCACCGCTTGCACTGGGCAATCCTGCATTTGCCCACTGCAAGACTCGGTCGCGAGCAAGGAGCACCTTTGTCTCTGGGGTGGTTATGACGCAGGGTCAAAGTTACTCCGCGGCGGCGGCGTGGCGCATAATTAGGTGATGAGCAGCTACCGCACGTGCAAAAGTGTTCACGTGCAAACCTCGAGAAATTTAATAATATGGCTCATGGGAAAAGCACAAATTCCAGCCTTTAAAAGTCGGGTCGCGTGTGAAAAGCTCACATGTTAAGTGCTTAGAGAGAGAGATTGAGTTCTCTGAGGACACTTATATCGAGTATATTTTTATTATCATTGGGCCAAGCTGCTCCTCTGCGGCTATTAAGGACGGTCAGTCTACGAACAGAATGTCTATGATTCAACCGCAAGCCTCCCCCAGGTAATTGAATCGCTGTAACTATGAGACTTGCTAACTGCACACTGCCGTGCTGGCGCGTTCTCCAACTGCTTTCGTAGAGTCAGATGAGAAGATTTAGGAAATAAGCACTTTTTCTGTTGTGCAAAAGCGACTGCATTGGTGGTACACGGTTTGCTTTCCTTTAGCTACATTAAGCGACTCTTCCACTGACTTCCGACTTCCACTGGCCCGCCGCCGCTACTCCGGCACCAGCCTTCCTCGACGGCACGACGCTGGAATATGGAGCTCGGACTAGCGTAAGACCGTACAGGTAAGAGTTCATTCACTTGCACCTCAAAGATTTGCCAGCTTTCCCTCGTACCGTTACGGTTTTTGATGCATTTCTTGCTGGTTCTTTCAAACTGGCGAAGAGTAACTTGCATTCGAGCGCTGATTAATTGTAGCTAATTCAATGAATCTTCGTCTGTAACTCCGAAAAGCCACAAAAGCCATGCAAGTACTTCGCTGGAGAATTTTTTCTGCAGCGTACTGTAAGCCCACGTGGCTTTCAGTCCGTATGCATAGTTACCGCCTCTTAGGGCAATGGACCTTCACATTTTGAAATCAGTTTACTATTTTAGTTCTCTTTGATAAAATGCATATCTGTATCAAGAGTTCTGTAGTCTGAATTTCCTAAAAATAAGAAAAAGAAATTCTTGTTTTTATCCTGTAGCTCAGCGATCGGTTACCTTGAAATGTCAGCTAATGTAATACTTTAATAATAATTTAGCTTTTCTGAGCAATTTAAAATGTGAAAGAGGCATTCTGACTGGTTGCGCTTAGCATTCGCAGTATCAGCATGGATAAGGTCATGTACGACAATCGCTCAGATAGAGCAAATGGTGTAAAAACGGGTATATTGTAGGCTTTTTTTGTAACACCAACAAGGGTCATGGAATTGTGTTACGTCGGCTGGGAGTGAGTTTCGGGCTTTGGCAGCTTTCGAACGTAATTCACGGGATTATAAAATCTGTGGCTCGTTAGTGGAGTGACTAAGCGGTTTAGTAAGAGGAGCTAGTGACATGATGCGCCGACCTGGCAAGTTGTTATGAATGGGACATAGTATGTAAAATCTACAGCTCTTTCACTACCATTAATGTTGTGCTTTGGGCAAGGTAGGCTGGACCATAGGATGTGATTAACCATGCTGCATCTCTGATGCTGCTATTACCATGCATACCTTCGTTTTCTATAATTGCATGAGTGGAGAGAGTAAGAGAAAGGACCGTGTGTCCTCCCTAAGTTAGTTTCGCACCACCACTAATGTTTTGTAGATTTTTCTTATGTTTTGAAATCTGCATAGCCTGTCTTAAAATTTACTGACGAAGGTGGAGTTTAGTATGCTTCGTCACCGAAAATTTATAACCTTGCATTTATAACCTTGTCTTGGTGGTTTTTTGGGCCTTATAAAGCCCTTAATGGTGCCATTTTTTTACTTACATAGGCCCATTCATTTTAGATGGTTTGTTCTCTCTGTCTGTCTGTCCGTCTGTTGGTCTCTGTCTGTTGGTCTCTGTCTGTTGGTCTCTGTCTGTTGGTCTCTGTCTGTTGGTCTCTGTCTGTTGGTCTCTGTCTGTCTGTCTGTCTGTCTGTCTGTCTGTCTGTCTGTCTGTCTGTCTGTCTGTCTGTCTGTCTCTCTCTAGCAGACGTGATTTCCAGACACTACCTAGGCTTTCACTTCTCAGCAGATAACACTGCCAGACACAATCTAGGCTTTCACTTCTATGCAGATGACACTCAGTTGTATCTTTGCTTAGATCCCTCCCAGCCATCCAGCCCAGTGTAGCCACTAGATGCTGTAAAGCCTCGATTCTATTCAAACAAATATATCGTGACTAGAAGATGACTTTTTGACTTGCAGCTGCGGATGTGTTGCTATCCTGCAACAAATGGCTAGCTGGGTGAGCTTTCTTTGGAGCTCAATCGTAGCCAGCCCGATTCGTTTTAACAAGTTGCTAGCCCTGAGGATTTCCGAATTTTTGTAGAGCATCTGTTAATTTTGCCTCAGCTGACAGCCTGAACTAATTTCACTCGAGCCACTTACATTTAATTCACAAAGGTCTCTCAGACTAGTTTAGCAGCTGCTCGAAATCAAAGAGCCTATGCATCAGCTGAGCTCTGCAAAAAGTTATCGAGCTGATCGACCCTTAAGCCTGATCGGCATAGATATTAGCTACATCTCAGGGGAGGACGCCATAGTCCTGGACACTCCAAGAATGCAGCACCCATTTGGAGCAGGTATACATTTGTTCGTCCCCCCTCTACTTCCTTCTCTCCCAACCAGGCAGTGCCGACTTAGCAGAAGATGCCTTTTACACCATGTAACTGCCGACGCTGCTGCTACTGCTGCCTCAGTGACATGCCTGAGAACAAGAGGTATCGAGTCTGCACTCTGAATCTATCTCTGCATACCAGGAGCAGCTGACAGATCTGGGAAAGTCTATGCTCAGCAGCCTAAAACTATAAGCAACTATAATTAATTCGTATAGCGCCTTTGAAGAACCTTAATCTCTATATAGGCGCTTCATATATATGCGACGGGGCTCGAGCCCACAGCCTCGTCAGACCTCAGTAGGGGCGAGCACGTTAACACTGGGCCAAACCAGTAAGGCGCAGCCAGGAAGGTTCCGGAGGGCATTTGCCCCGCCCCCTTCAGCCGGGCAGCTACCATAGCAACTGGCTATTTCTACGATCCCCACCCCCCCCCCCGACCGTCGCCACCATCGAAATTGAGTACTCCTTCCAATCAATGGGCAACCGCCGAACTCTTGTCGAATAAGCATCTGATTGTATACTAATATTTCGTTACTAGCGAGTCTTACTCCTTACATGAAAATCTCACTAGTCTTCCCCCAATCCAGAAGAATTTCCTGCCTGTGCTATGCTTGACCTGTCTAGCAACCTGTGTGCTGCTGGTAATTTGACGTGCATCGAATGGGTATTCTATCGAGTTGCCCGGAAACTTTGGCCCAATGGGTGACTGGCGTCTGCTGCGAAAGGTGCTGGGACTAGACCACTTCGCTCGTCCACTGCCAGCCACTTGTCGGTCGTTGAACAGGCCGGCGGTCCGGGTTAGTGTTGACAGGTTGGCAGCTATTTGTTGTCTTCGGCTAATTGATTGGCCTCGCCGCCTGGCACCTCGCCACTGGCCGGCCAGTGGTGAGGTGCTCGAAATAAGCTTTCTCCATTCCTCGGAGAGAATCCTGGCGTTGGCCGGCTCCCTGAGGCTTGTACCGGCAAGCGGCTGCGTTGGCGTGTGGGCGTCCTCGACCAGGTCCGAAGTAGAGTTGCTTGGCTCACGAGTCTGCCTGCGTAGCGGTTCGTTCGCAGCCATTTCTCAGCTCCTTTGAAAGGCAGCAGTCTTTCGAGCGCTTCCGCTCGCTGAGCCAATCGTGGCATAGCATATCATTCGAATTCCCTCGCTGCTTGCTCGCACGTGGGCTATTTATATAAGTCAGCCGATTCTCTGAAGTGACGCGATAACGCCGTCGTTGAATCAGTGCTGCTGCCGTGCGCTGCTTCGCGGCTAAAGCCTGCTTGAAGGGTGGGGGCGGAAGCTCGATGAGCGCCAGCGCGAACGCTGCCGCTCATCAAAATTCTCCGACGGCGCGCGTCGTCCGAACGTTCGTATCAATTTCTGCGTGAGCGTTTCGCACGCTGCGTGAGAGCCTCCACGCTGGAAGTTCATCCGAACTGGAGACTCTCGTCGGCTGTGGCTCGGGCTGCGGACGGCAAGCAGCCGGCCTAGTCTACCCAAAGGAATGCAACGAGCTGCATCGTTGACTTCCGTTAGGGGAGAAGAGACCAGGCTGCTCGTCCAAGCCAAAACTTCTTGTTAGGGTCAAATCCGGTTAAGCAGTCGAACAGGCGCTACAGCTTAAGCGGTCAACGAATATGTTTCGACTTTGGTGGGTCGAAGAGCTCGTAGGCAGCCTGGTCTGAGAGAAAGAGAGTGGGAGAGAGAGGGATGGAGGGAGGAAGAGAGGAAACTGGCAAACCTAAAAGTGAGTGCCGGTAGCTCAAAGACAGCGGAAAGGGACGGAAAGGAATGGAAAAAGAAAATTAAAGTGGTCGCTTGCTCGGGATGCCTCTGCAGCCGAACGGGCGAGTTCCGGCACCTGTCCGGAACTCCTATTTCGAGCGCCTCGCCACCGCCCGGCACCTGCACTGGCTGGCTGGCCGAACGATGGTGAGGTGCTCAAAACTAGGAGTTACGGCCTTTGCTCTCCAGACAGACGGCCTTGCCAACCTCGCTTGTCAACTTCGCTTGTCTGCTGCTGCCGATGAAACCGCTGCCAGGGTCCTCAGCTATCTCCCTGCTGCATTCAGCCAGTTAGCAATGCTTCTTCCGCCCATCAACTCACCGCAGTGCCGTCCATCACTGCTGTCCTTCTCTGGCCTTTTCTTTCCCGATTGAGTTTGGACGCAGCTGTAGGACAGTGCTTATAATTATACTTAAAATCTAGATAATACTTTCTAGTTAGAGCTAGTAATCCGAAGACGCAATGCATGAGAAAAGCAATCATTTTGGGAGGAAACACTTGTACTCTGTCTCTTTCTCACTCACTCTCTCTCCCCCACACACACACATACACACACACACACACAGACACACACACACACACATAGACACACACGCACACGCACATACACGCACACACTCTCTTTCTTTCTCTCTCTCTCTCTCTCTCTCTCTCTCTCTCTCTCTCTCTCTCTCTCTCTCTCTCTCTCTCTCTCTCTCTGCTAGTTCTCCTTGATCTCCAGTCCGCAGAGTCAGCATGGCTTCGGAAGTGTAACGACCTTCGTAGGAACTCAGACTTAGTGAGACCTTATTCTTGTGTTTCGCGGTATTTTAGCAGCTTTTGAAATAAACGCCAACGAGTAAATTTGCAATCTGCTCGTAGCAGTGTGCTTAAAAGCGGTGCTGAAGCCTCTGTCTGCCTGCACCCCGTAGGCCGCCGGCGGAATTTCGGGGCCGGTGCCAGAGCGGCCGCACTGACTTGGAATAAAATATATTTCACTTGTGTATAGCCCTAAGAGCTCTAAGAGAACTTGATCTCTCTTCAGGTGCATAGCGTATGCCACGGGGCTCGAGCCCACAACCTCGACCAAACCTCGGTCGGGCGAGCACCTTAGTCACTGGGCTAAGCCAGCTCTGCTTGGCTCGGGCAAGAAGGGGGCGCCGGAAAGTCTACCGCCTGCTGGAAGCCGACCGCAGCTTCTGCCCCTGGTCAAACCACTCAAAATCCAGGCCAGCGGCAATAAATTGCCGGATGGGGAGATCAGGAGAATTTCGACCTCCGTTCGCCTGGGATTAGCTTCCCCCAGCTGCCGTACCCGCGTACCCTGCCTACCTAACGGACGATGACATCGGCACCTTCCAGGTTATGGTGTCAATCGCATCGCAGTATTCCAGGCCTACTTGGCTTTTCCGGTAGTTGACTTTTGATTATTAATGGCCGAAGCGCCATCCATCGCAGCGACTCGCCCTGTTTCACCAGCCAGTTGCAGAGCTTAAATTCGAAGTGCTGCTGCACTCGAGGGCAGCGAGGCTGCCGAGGAACGAGTTCCGGCTGAAAGGCTCTGTCGATCCCGACTGCCCGTAGGCAAGGGGGTTGCGAGCAACTTAATCTGCATGACTGTGTGCCTTCCTCTAGGGAAAATGCCGTCTCGCCGTAGCTAGTGCCGGACAGTAGCGGTCGGATCCTGGGGCTATGACCGTGGGGTGGCGGCAGCGGTAGTGGAGGG
Source organism: Cristatella mucedo (assembly GCA_009760855.2). Taxonomy (NCBI): domain Eukaryota; kingdom Metazoa; phylum Bryozoa; class Phylactolaemata; family Cristatellidae; genus Cristatella; species Cristatella mucedo. Next base: position 1,282,449 of record WPIO01000018.1, on the reverse strand, counting down.
GGCAGCTAGGTGCTCACAGCCAGACTCGGGAGGATTGTCCCAGTCATTTTCCGACGATCGGCCACCTCTGTCAGTGTCAAGGTCAAAGAACGATTCCCTCGCCTTAGCGGAATCCTCGATTAACCTCCAGGAGGGCTGGCGTCAACTGCAGTGGAAGTGTCTACGACCCTAGCCCTAGAGCCCGAAAACCTTCAAGGTGCAGCTCGAAAAGTTCCGAGGCGACGGAATAAGAGTAACGCCTGAATCGCAGCCTCGGCTAGTCTGTCGTGTGAGTCTACCATCCGCTCCTACAGTGTGCTGGCTTTCCGTAGAGCTGTCTTCTCGTTACCGGCACTCACTTGTAGGCTTTTTTCAGTTTTCTCTCTCTCTCTCTGTCTCTCTCTCTCTCTCTCTCTCTGTCTCTCTCTCACTCTCTGTCTCTGTCTCTGTCTGTCTGTCTGTCTGTCTGTCTGTCTGTCTGTCTGTCTGTCTCTCTCTCTCTCTCTCTCTCTCTCTCTCTCTCTCTCTCTCTCTCTCTCTCTCTCTCTCTCTCTCTCTCTCTCTATGCTTAGTGCTATTTGCGAATTATCTAGTCAATGGTCGCAGTCGCGATAGCTAAGGTTTCGGGGGATGCAGTTGTTAGTTGTTCTTGTGGCAAGAACAGCATGAGCTTTGTTCTAGCAAGGAATCCAACTTCCACCTTCCGAGATTGTTCAGATGGTGAGATTAGCGTTACGCTCTACGACAGTGCCTCCGGCAAACAGACCAATAGCTCTGTCAATGCATGGCAATCTTACGGCTGTGACCATGGAGGCAGTTACTGCTAGATTCGATAGGGCTCGTGATAACCATCGTCACGACCTGTAGCAACTGGCATACTCCAGCAGCCCATATTGCTACTAACGGCTATGTCGTTGCCGTGAATTTTCTCCCTTTTGTAGCATGTATGTTGGCAGGGGCTTTCCTTAGTCATGCCAGGCTGCAGCTGCAGTCTTACAGTCGCTAGTAAAATTGGGAGCTGCTTGCGATTGTCCGACGGTCTAGGTTTGAAGGGCGACCTTTGCTGATCGCAGCACTTCTATTTCCCATTTGGCTACGTTTACTTTCCTCGCAATGTGTCCCTTTTTCAAACGCTTTCGAAGTATTGAATAATCAATCTTTCCTTAGCAGCGAAGGCAAAAGAAACGTCGAGATGGATTAACTGTCATACAATAATTTGTAGATATCTAGAATTGGATGGAGGAACTTGAAAGACAGAGAAAGAGAGCGAGCCAAGGATACAACAAAGATAAACTGCAGGCAAGCAGAAAGACGGGCAGAGGAGGATTGAAAGAGAGGCAGTGATCATACAAACGATGATCGCGCGTTCTTAGAGCACATCGAAAGAAGATCATGAATTTCTCATGACTTCCCTCAAGTGTGGAAAAAGTAGCAGTAGCATATCGTAAGAGACGTAAGCAGCGGAGACTTAAATGGACGAAAGAAATAAGCAGTGAGAGGCAGAGAGGAAGCAGCAAGCGAGACAAGCTGAGTACAGGAAATTCAGAGAAAAGTCTAGCGAAATAAGCGCCAGTGGAGAGAATGTGCCGTGAAGACTGAAAGAGAAGCACGCGTAGGCACGCACGGAGGCAGAGTTGCAAGGTGAGTGGAGGAGAAGAAGTACTGTTAGCGGTAGCTTCACCGGCTCGGCTAGACAATCGTAATTTGTTCATCCAATAAGCTTCGGATTGTGCCGCCAGTCGTTGCGACTGACATCCGGATCATCAAATATCAGCAGCAGTATCGCCGTTTTTTTATTTACTAGCTGATTTAACAGCTTCTTTTGCATGGATAGAGAAGCCTTTACGGCTAGCACCGCCGCTTGCAGCAGCAGTGAAGGCTCGCCCACCGCATGATTTGAACCTACGACCTCGGGACCGAGGTAGCGAAAAATAACTCCTTACCTGGTGTGCCATCACGGCGTCGTTCAGGTGACAACCCCTGTCCCGGAGTCATGACTGGTAAGCTTTCGCTCGGTCGACCTTTCTTGCTAGCTGCTCTGTCCGCGGTAAGTAGAGTCGGCCAACTTCGGCTGCAACTTGATGCATTTGCCAATTTGGCAGTGGAATGACTATTCGGAATGGGCAGACAGCTGTCTCGGCTTCATATGCTGCCGCAATAGAGAGCCAGGCATTGCTGCACAACATGTCGCTCGGGAGTTGGCAACAGTCGACCAAACGCCCCGTTATGCCATTCAGGTGCTGTAGCCAGCGTCCATCGACAACGGGCGGCTGGGTTATCAGTGAGCTTGCGCCGAGTTGGCCGATGGCTGCTCGGAGCACCAGGAGTAGCAGCTGCGCTGCAGGACTGGGAGCTCGGCAGTCCGCCGAGCCTATGGCTACCGATAGCTCGGCGTAGGAGCTGTGTGCTAGCAAACGACATCGTATGCTTGTGAACGGTGGCTTGCAGCTCGCGAACGCGTGAAAGCAGCTTGCCATCTTCGCAAAGCCGCAGCCGACACTTCTGTCGGTCGCGTATATTGTAGAGAAGGACTGCCTTGGAAGTCTTCGAACGGCTGCAAGCAAACAGTTAAAGCTGTTAAGCAACCGAGCATCTGGCTCTAGCTCCCAGCCAGCCAGGCTGCCACTTCCTTCTATGCGTTCAGCTCGTGAGAGCATCCGTAGCTCAGAGCTATCCGAAGCAACCGTGGCTTGCTTGGCCGACAGAGACAGAGTAGGGGCTGGCTGCAGTGGGTTACTGGGGTAAGGGGTAATCGTATCGTATCACCAGGAGACATTACAGGGCAAAAGAATTTGAGCGTGTGGGCATCTGCCACGCGTTTACCCTGCCTACTCGCCGGCTGGCCTCGGGCTCGGCGGTGGCTAGGCTATACGAGCCGCCGCCGAGCTATTTCCCACTGTCTGTCTGGCTGCGGTCAACGCTATCGGCAGCCTTCGTGTGAGCTCCGAGGTCTTGACCTTTACTCTAAGCACCGGCGCCTAAGAATTCCCCCAAGCTTTGCCTCTAACCACTACAGCACACTAGGTAAGGCGGTTTTTCTCTTCACGAACTTGGTCCTAAGATAATAATAATAATAATAATAATGCACTTGATAAAGCGCCCTCTGAGAACTTAATCTCTGTCTAGGTGCTTTACATTTGCTGCAAAGTGAAATGCGATTGAATGGTAAGTAAAATCATGCTTGAAAAACAAACACAATGAATAATATGGTTAGGGGTGACATGCACAGGGTCAGCATGCAAATGTGGTTAGTGGCAGCATGCACAGTGTCAGCACGCATAAGCACATTAAGGACGAATCACAGGGACCCACTAAATGCTGTCCTAAATAGGTGTGTTTTTAAGTTCCTTTTAAATGTGATCAGGTCAGGGGATGTTCTGACGCAGGTCGGGAGGGAGTTCCAGGCTTTGGGAGCAAACGAACTAAATGCACAGTCTCCAAAGGATTTAAGGTTTGTACGAGGTATTTGTAGACTGTTGGATTCCGAAAAGCGGGTGGTACGATGCTTGGCCTGATGGGGTAGTATGTCGGAGAGATAGGCTGGAGCCATAGAATGAAGGGACCTAAAAGTGAGCGACAAAACCTTGAAGTAAATCCGTTGCTTGACTGGTAGCCAGTGCAGGTCGGCGAGAAGTGGAGTAATGTGGCAACTGCGACGCTCACGATGAACAAGCCTAGCTGCAGAGTTTTGCACCAGCTGCAATCGCCTGATCGCACATGCTGGTAGGGCAGTAAGCAGTGAGTTGCAGAAGTCGAGACGGGATGTCACGAATGCATGGACCAACTTGGACGTGGTTTCTTTATCTAAACAAGCCCGAATTTTAGCAACGTTATGAAGCTGAAAATAGGCGGATTTGACTGTGGAGCTGATATGGTCGTCTAACGAGAGGTCGCTTTAGAATATGACACTTAGATTTTGAGCTGATTCAACCGGAGATATGCTGGCAGAGCCATTTTTGAGAGTCATCCTTTCCAATTTGTGAATCACACTGGGTTTGCCCATAACTAGTAAGTTAGTTTTATCATCGTTTAGTTTAGAAAATTTGCTGCCATCCATGTGCAAATGTCATCAATGCATGCAGCAAGTGAGTTTAGAGAATTTGAGGTGCTCGAAGGCTGGGAGGGATCAAAGCAAAGGTACAACTGAGTGTCATCCGCATAGAAGTTAAAGCCTAGATTGTGCTTGGCAATCACATCAGCAAGAGGCAGAGTATAAACCGTGAAAAGAACCGGACCTAGCACGGAGCCCTGAGGTACTCCATATTTCAGAGGTACTTCAGATGATCTTTGTCCATTCACGTCAATAATCTGGAGTCTCCCAGTGCGATACGACCTGAACCACTGCAAGAGCAGTGCCAGTGATGCCCAGGCGAGATGAGAGGCGCTCTAGAAGAACTTTGTGATCGATGGTATCAAAAGCTGCCGAAAGATAAAGCAAAACAAGCAGAGATACTCTACCCATGTCTGAATTCCTAAGTAGGTTGTTGTATACCCTAAGCAATGCTGACTCTGTGGAGTGATTAGGTCTAAAGCCAGACTGGAACTTACTAGCAAGGTGTGAGGTTTCGATATATGAGTTCAGCTGGTCTGCCACGACCCGTTCCAGTGTCTTTTATAGGAATGGTAGAATGGAGACTGGGTGGTAGTTGCTCAAGTTCTCTTGTTCTAGTGTTGCTTTCTTGAGAAGTTGCCTGACTACAGCTTTTTTGAAAGGTGCAGGGACATGACCTGAGGCTAATGACAAATTAATGATGTTAGTTATGCATGGCAGCAGCAGATCAATGCAACGTTGGAGCAGGACAGTGGGAATAGGGTCCAGAGAACTTGTTGTCTTCTTTGATTGAGATACGAACTTTAGGACTAGATCACTAGTGGCCTGCTTAAATGCAGACTTGAGGTGCAGCCAGGAACCGAGGAACAGCATTCTAGTGGGGATGTTGTCATCGCAGGGATGGATTCCCTGATCTTGT